>JAODAL010016756.1:0-12500 GCA_025379985.1 Phyllomedusa bahiana | reverse complement strand
ACCAGTGCTGGCAGCCTATCAGGAGAGATTGAACAGGTCTGTAGCTATAGCGATCAGTGCTGACAACCTATCAGGAGAGATCAAACAGGTCTGTAGCTATAGCAACCAGTGCTGGCAGCCTATCAGGAGAGATCAAACAGGTCTGTAGCTATAGCCACCAGTGCTGGCAGCCTATCAGGGGAGATCAAACAGGTCTGTAGCTATAGCAACCAGTGCTGGCAGCCTATCATGAGAGATCAAACAGGTCTGTAGCTACAGCAACCAGTGCTGGCAGACTATCAGGAGAGATCAAACAGGTCTGTAGCTATAGCAACCAGTGCTGGCAACCTATCAGGAGAGATCAAACAGGTCTGTAGCTATAGCAACCAGTGCTGGCAACCTATCAGGAGAGATTGAACAAGTCTGTAGCTAAAGTGACCTGAGGAGTTGATGCAGCCCATACAAGAGGGGATATCTCAGAATAGGTAGGACACTGTTACTGGACACATGTTGCAAAGTGATTTGTTGTTGCAAGATCTTTAACATAAAAAGCTGCAATCCTTGTAGTGAGACAACCCCTTTAAGTTCAACCAATTAAGAGTTCATAAAATTCTTCCGACAGCAGAGAAAATAAACCGGCATAAAAAAATGATTAAAACAAAAAATAGCCGCCGTCTATTGGGCTGGGCAGGAATGCGGCGGCACATGAGAGCAGCTATGCTTTGATGCAGAGCGCGCCCTTGGCTTGCCAGTGTGGCATCAGATGGCCTCTTCTGTGTGTTCAGGGCTTGTGTTTTTATTGGCCGGGATTCCAGTTCTGGAGGGGCCCCATTTTAATCCCCAGTAGAATATACATTGAACGTTGCCCCAGCTGTTCACGGAGACAGGTGGACATCTCTTTTTTTTTTCGCAGAATTGACCCTGCAGTTGCTTATCATTTACTGACACCGATACATTGGCACTTTTGTCTCGTGAAAGAAAGGGAGAGCTGGAGAAAAAAAAATTGGAGAAATTGTTGCCAAAAACTGGGTATAAAAAAAATACAAAGAAAAACGGTGCATAAACGAGGCTAAAAGATAGATGTGATTGTCGTGACAGCGCCAAATTTGTGGAGCCAGTTTAAAAAAACTTTGAGATGTTATATCATAAAAGTTTTAATAGTTACATATTAAATCATCACAAATGTAACAGTTTACAAAAAATAGTAAGAAGCCTTGTAGCAGCGAATAGATCCAGCGCTCCTCACTTTTTATTTACTCCATTAAAAAACGTGACATCCATGTAAGTCGGACACAGCTGACGCGTTTCGAACTGTAATGGTTCTTAATCATAGGCTATGGTTATGAGCCACTGTAGTTCAAAACGCGACAGCTGTGTCTGAATTATAGGAATCCACATAAATGAGACACAGCTGACGCGTTTCGAACTGTAATGATTCCGAATCATAGGCTATGATTATCAGCTACTTTAGTTCGAAACGCGTCAGCTGTGTCTGAATTATAGGAATCCACATAAATCAGACACAGCTGACGCGTTTAGAACTGTAACAGTTCTTAATTGTAGGCTAAGACTATGAACCATTGTAGTTCGAAACGCGTCAGCTGTGTCTGAATTATATGAATCCACATAAATCAGACACAGCTGACGCGTTTCGAACTGTAATGGTTCTTAAATGTAGGCTATGATTATGAAGCATTGTAGTTTGAAACGCGTCAGCTGTGTCTGACTTATAGGAATCCACAGGAATCACACAGCTGACATGTTTTGAACTGTGTCAGCATTAGCTGTGTCTGACATATGAATCCACAAAAGTCAGACACAGCTGACGTGTTTCGAACTGTAATGGTTCTTAATCGCAGGCCATGATTATGAAGCATTGTAGTTCGAAAAGCATCAGTTGTGTCTAACTTACAGGAATTCACATAAATCAGGCACAGCTGACACGTTTCGAACTGTAATGGTTCCTAATTGCAGGCTATGATTATGAAGCATTGTAGTTCGAAGCGCGTCAGCTGTGTTATCATAGCACTCAATGACAACAACTTGTGATATGTTTTTACCATATTTGTGGAACGTGCTTCGGGCGCACTGCTTACACCCGCAAATAGGCCCTAAAAATGCCCCTATTTCTGACCTTATGAGGGGGGGGGGGTGTAAAACAAAGTAACAAAAAACAGACACACAAAAAATAAAATATTATTAAAGTAAATACTAGCAGCCCAAACCGCAACTTTTAGCCCCAACCCCGACGACCCTATAATTTTATATCAACACTATATAACTGTCCATGATGGAAAAGTTACACAATTACAAAGCTTATTTCAGTGCCACTGTTGCTGTTAAAAAATAATGAAATAAAATGAGAAAATATGAAACTTTTTTCGTTACTACTTATCCTCATATTAAAAAAATATATATATAAAAAAAAAAACATAAAAATAAAGTCTGACCTGTCACTGGAAAAAGGCAAAAAAAATAAAAATGTGGTGGCATGTACTAAGGAAAAAGAAAATGTGCCTGGTCCGAAGGGGGGTAAATGGTCCAGTCAGGAACAGGTTACTGAAATAAATCAATGAAAAATATTTGGTATAAATTTTATATTTTTTTAAATTAGGGCAACAGGTATGAAAGGGGCTGCGCTATTTTTTTGGGGTATCTTGCATCAAAAAGTGTCGTAGCCCTGTTCTCTAAATGTATGAACGCGCCAAAGATAGGCACCAAAAATATGCTACATACTATGGCCAAAGAGATGCTATGCTCTGCAAGGCATAGCACACGCCAGACTTATGAAGCCACATAGGACAGGTTCATATATACTGTCGCTTTCTATGCGCTTCTATTTTGATTTAGAACTGGCATATCGGTGGCACATTTCATACATGTGGCCCTTACATTTTGTGGATTACAGGCAGTCCCCGGCTTACACCGTTCCGACTTACATCTGTCCCTTAATTACAAGCGAAGACTTATGGGGCATGCTGGCACTTATAGTTCCATGTTCCTCAGCAGATAGAAGCTGTGGAATGACAAGTTCCAGCATGCCACAGCAGCACACGAGGTGAAAATCAGGTGAAATCTTCGTATCAAGGGCACAGACAGCAAAACAAATGTAAAAACCCTTCCCTGCACTATCCAAAATGAAAAAAAAAACTTTTGTGCTGCAGTTACATTTAATAAATATATCTGTTCTGACTTACACACAAATTCAACTTAAGGACAAACCTACAGTCTCCATCCCGTTCAGAACCCGGGGACTATCTGTATATGGAAATATTAAACCGTGAATTTTTTTCAGAGAATCCTAACCAAGTTCTGAGCAAAACCTTCATGTGTTATGTGCAGAATTTTTGCAAATTTACCAACAAAATCTACCCTCTCATTTTATCTGGAGAACTTGCCAAAATAAAGTTTGTAAATAAAGTCTGAACATGTTTTTTTTTTTTTAATTTCTCATATTTTCTTTTGTTTCCTTCATTTTTGTCTTATCGGTATTTTTTGCATTTGTGCAATCCCCCCATGTATTATACTGTGGCTTTTCTGCATACTGGTGTGAACAGGTGTCAATTCAATGTGCAGTTTTTTTTGGGCGTGTGAACTATTTGAGTGACGACGACGAGTAAGTTCTGTCAAAAACCATAATTAACACTTTGCCCTGTAGTCAGATGTTACGTCAGATGAGGAGCCGATCTTTGCACCTATAGACAAGTGAGCTCTACAAGAGCTGTCTGGTTAAAAAAGGAACCGGTAGGGAAATTCTGCCTGTGGTCCAGGTGGACTCGAATCATTTTTTTCTCGGCGTAGCTCTCCTGTCATTAGACAGGGGTGAAATATTGTGTGTAGCCGTGCGCACATGTGGGTATATCATTAAACATACCAGAGGTCGGCGGAGGATGTGTTGCCATACGTACGTGGAAGAGCTAAGCAGCTGATGTATTAAATATATACTGTGATAAGCCGCTGCATTAAAAGACAAATTTAACAGGGTAATTACGTGGACTTAACGACGACCCAAATGTCAGATTTACTAATCTGCTTATCTCTTTAACACCACGAGCGTCAAAAAGTATTTTTGAAATTTGAATATGATCTTTGCTTGTATGAAATATCAGTACATCCAGGGGTGATGTATTGGTACGTTTGTGTAGTTTGGTTTTAGAAATGTTTTTTAGGTTTTCTGCAGCTCGGTCGTCATGTTTTATCATTTTTTTATTATTACCGTAAATTTTTCAATTTAATAGAATTCTAAAAAATTCCCTTCTTAGCCTCCCTTGAGTGTTCTCTTTTTACTGATTAGCTTTACACATGTAGACAAAGGTAAATCAAGATTATTACCAAATACATTGCTGTTCTGATTATGCTTAAAGGGGTTGTATCATTTCATTAAATGGCCTTCAGAATAAGGGTACAGTGAAAACAAGCAATTGGATGTCATTAGCAAAGCTGTTCTCACAGTATTCCTTATCTACGTTTTCTATAAACACTGTTCCCACCTCCTTGCATTTCATTAGCTGAGGGCTCTAATAATTTACATTCTGTTCTGCCCCTGGACGGGGCCGTATTCACAGAGCTTGCATTCCTGCCTCTCACTCAGACTTAGGGGTGACAACAATTTCACTCTATACAGTTAGCTGCCTCCTCATTGACACTGCAGCTGTCTCTATAATCAGAAAACAGCAGAATTGTGCTACGGTGCCTTAATGCTTCGGCGTGTAAGAGGCCGACAAAAATTTCACTCTATACAGCTAACTGCTGCTCATTGACACTGCAGCTACTGCTACAATCAGAAAACAGCAGAATTGTGCGTCGGTGCCTTATGTAAACATGAAGGGAGACGGATCTGTGCTTCTGGATGGATTCAACTGTAGCAAACCTCCAGCTGTGAGAGATCAGTGCTGAGTTCATAGAAGACTGTTTAGACTGAATGCAGGCCTGTGGTATGTAAACAGCTCTTACAAAATAAGACTGCATAGGGAGAGGACCGTGACATGTTGAGGGGGGTCGGGACACACGGGAGCCAGCATGAACAGTGAAGAGGGGATGATGTCATCTCCCTTCAGTTAAGAAACACCCAGCTGGGAGGGGAAGACACGCCCCTGGATTTCAGAAAGTGAGAAAATCAAGCTTCAAGAGAACAGCTGAACTGAAGAAGCAATACATCCCCTTTAAGCAATTCTTGGTTGCGTACCCAAGCTTCCCTAGGTTGCTGACTACCTCTCTTGGCTCCAAAGCCCTGACATCACTTTCTGCTGTGTCTTATCAGCAGCACAGGAGCTTGTTTATGTTTCTTACTAACACATTTTATCCCTTTAGGCTATGGTCACACGGCAGTTATAAAATGTATTTAAGAATTTTTTGTATGTGGCGCATAATTCGGCCTGAAGTACATTCCGCAACTACAGTAAAATGATAGCGCTCATTGAGTGCTATGTTAAACGTGCATATTCCCCGTATTGCATATTACGCGCCGGGGAATACTGAACTGAATAGTAGGCGGGGCCGTAGCACTGTTGAAAGTATGCGCTGGCCAATGCGTACTTTCAACAGCAAGCATATTGCGCTGCGCATGCGTCATGTGAACTCAGCCTTAGACTAAGAGAATAATTGAAATATATCAAATTTGCTTAAAGCGGGTTCTTTTTTGGAACATGACCCATTCTCTTTGTCGTTGGCCTATTTTAGGTATGATAATACATGTTCGACTTGGATTTTACCGGTACAGCCGTGCTGTAATATCAGATAAGGCCCAAGCTATCTTATCTCACGTCAGTGCCTGCATAAAGCTAAAGTTGGCTGAACCCCGGCAGATTGTAGGCTGCCGTCCAGTTTTTCCTGTTGCAGAGCACTAGTCATAAACTTTTTTTTTTTTTTTTTTTGTAATACTCGATGAATTTTGACACAAAAGTCTCCAGCGCCCGACCTTGTTCTAGCAAGGTGTTTTTGAGATTGGTGCTATTTTTGCATTCATGTACATATATTTTTTTTTATTTTGCAGCGTTGGTTGGGGGGACGCGTGCCAGTGGGCATCTGAACGTGAAAAATATTTAGCAGCCGGAGGGCAGCGATTTCGCAAGCACACGCGGAATAGAAATGTATCACGTTGCTTTAAAGTGCAGCGTAGGCGCATCGCAGTATAAAACCACATGGAGATTCCAGAATTGTCTTTATACAATGTGCTGGCTCAGTGCTGACAAATATAACAGGTCTTATGGGCCCTAACCTGATACAAAAATAATATAATATTTAACTTTTTTTTTTAAATATATTTTTAGAAATTTTTCCAAAATTTTTGAAAAGTATTACAATCCAACAAAAAAAATTTCAAATTCAAGCCAAAATTTGCAGTAAAAACACATTTTTGCATTTCACATCTTAATCTTAGGACAAGAACGCTGTCTAGAAGGGCAAAAATGAAAGGTCAATGCCATAGAAGCATCTTGGGGCTGGACCTCAATGACGTCCAGCTTGGGAATTCTTAAAAATCCAAACTTGATTTATTGTGTCTTTAACTATTCCTTGTTGCTGGTGGAAAACCAAGTAACTCTTGCATGTTTTAGGGCTAATTTTGTAAAATAAAATTTTTTGGTGTACTACAACAGTATTACCGGATCCCACCTAAGTCTCTCTTGACTTCCATGCTGTATTGCCATTGAAAATAGTCTATACGCTAAAGGCCTCATGTATGAAACAATTTTGATCTAAAACTCACTCTTTTCGCCATATGTTTCTATGGGGAAAAAAGTGAGTTTTAGACCAAAACCGTTTCATACATGTGGCCCTAAGCAACCAAAGAAAATAATTGGATATAAGATCGACTTCCTATGGTGTGTGGACAAGCCAAACCCAATGTCTGCAACAATAAGTAACGTCCAAGGGATAACGACCAGCACCAAACCAGTACTTTAAAAAATATAGTTGCACTTTGTTTGGAATTCTTCCTAAAAATTAATAAAATAAAAAAATAAAAATAAGTAACGCGTCAGTAGATTTGCCATAATTCATAACTTATTTATATATTTTTACGTACCATTTTTGAGAAGAATTCCAAATACAGTGCAACTATATTTTTTAAAGCATTATACACAAAGCAACCTAAAAAAAAATCCTTGGATTTAAAATCGGCTCACCTTTGCTATGGTGCGTGGACAAGACAAACCCAATGTCCGCAATAATAAGTAACTTCCAAAGGACAACGACTAGCACCAAACCAGTACTTTAAAAAATATAGTTGAATTTTTTTCTAGAATTCTTTTTAAAAATTATACAAAAAATAAAAATAACTAACAAGTGTAAATCATGGCTTGAAACGCGTCAGTAGATTTGCCATAATTCATAACTTATTTATATATTTTTACGTACCATTTTTGAGAAGAATTCCAAATACCAGTAGCACTATATTTTTTAAAGCTTTTATACACAAAGCAACCAAAAAAAAAAATCCTTGGATTTAAAATAGGCTCACCTTTGCTAGGGGTGCGTGGACAAGAAAAACCCCAAATGTCGGAATAATAAGTAACTTCCAAAGGACAACGACCAGCACCAAACCAGTACTTTAAAAAATATAGTTGAATTTTTTCTAGAATTCTTCTTAAAAATTATACAAAAAATAAAAATAACTAACAAGTGTAAATCATGGCTTGAAACGCGTCAGTAGATTTGCCATAATTCATAACTTATTTATATATTTTTACATACCATTTTTAAGAAGAATTCCAAATAAAGTGCAACTATATTTTTTAAAGTACTGGTTTTGTGCTGGTCGTTATCCTTTGGAAGTTTCTGATTATTGGGGACATTGGGTTCGTCTTGTGCACGCACCGTAGCAAGGTGAGTCGATCTTGAATCCAAGGATTTTCTTAGGTTGCTTTGTGTATAAAGTCAAGGGAGACTCAGGTGAGATCTTGTAACGATGTTTTAGTGCACTCTTTGGAAGTTAAAAATAGTTTAACGGCTGAAAAAGGCTTGGGAGATATTGGTGGATGTCTTAGATTTTCTAAACAATGCCAGGAAGCTGCTGCCAAAGCAAAAAGAAATTGTGGTATCTAATAGGCATAGATACTTGTGGTAAAAATAGAGTTTTGCCTATATGCAAATCACCAGTGAGGCCACGTATGGAATATTGTTTGCAGTTACGGGCACCGGTGTATAAGAAGGGCATAGACGAGCTAGAGTGGGTGAAGAGAAGGGTGACCAAGTTGGTTAAAGGGGTTGTCTCACTACAAGGATTGCTGCTTTTTATGTTAAAGATCTTGCACAAACAAGTCACTGTGCAATATGTGTCCATTACCAGTGTCCTACCTATTCCTAGATATCCCCTCTTGTATGGGCTACATCACCTCCTCAGGTCGCTATAGCTACAGACCTGTTTGATCTCTCCTGATAGGCTGCCAGCACTGGTCACTATAGCTACAGACCTGGTGTCCTCAGCAGCTCATCACTGCAGATCAGTAGCAGCCAGTAAACACTGAATTAAAAAATGAAACTGCAAACAGGACTGAGGTAAGATGAATTGATGTAGTGTAGTGAGACAACCCCTTTAAGGAAATGGAGTCAAAGTCAGACGATCAAACTTGGGGTTATTAAGCTCGGAAAAAAGGTGGCTTAGGGGCGATTTAATCACCATGTACAAATATATGAAAGGTCAGTACGCAGGTCTCTTGAATGATCTTTTTACACCTAGGCCTGTAACAACGCCAAGGGGGCGTCCTCTATGTCTAGTAGAAAGAAGGTTTCACCATCATCGTAGATGGGGATTCTTTACTGTAAGGGCGGTGACACTATGGCTCAAGAGGTTGTGATGGTGAAGTCATTGACTAAATTCAAGAAGGGCTTAGTTTTCTTAGTAAAACATAATATTGCCAGTTTGCATATTAAATTCTGGTTATAAGACGTTGATCCAGGAATTTATTCTGATGCCAGAGTTGGAGTCTCGAAGGAATTTTTCCTCTTGTATGGGACAATTTTAATTCGCCTCATAGGCGTTTTTGCCTTCCTCTGGATCAACGCTGTAGAGTTAGGCCCTGTTCACACGGCGGGTTCAGACGCGGCTTTAGCCACGGTTCCCGCGGCCAAACCTCGTCCTAACCTCGCCACAAACTCGCGTCTCCCGACGCGGGTTTGCGGCACTGGGCGTGGTCTCGGTGCGGCTTGCGGAGAGGGTTTGCCCCCATGCACATTAATAGGCAGGGGACAAACCGCGCCGCGGCCCAGCCGCTCACCACCCGCGGCGACACCGCGCGGCCGCCGCGCTGAGAACTCCCTGTCAAGAATTGACAGGAGAGTTCTCACACACGCGCGGCAAGGCCGCTCCCCAAAGCCGCGGCCAGACCTGCGGCGTGTGAATATTAACGCGGTTTCCAATAAGAAACCAAGTTAATAAACTGGGCGCGATTTGGCCACGGTTTTGGCCACGGAAACCGCTTCGGAACCCGCGGCCAAATCCGTTGTGTGAAGAGGGCCTTATAGGTTGGAGATTCCAGAATTGTCTTTATACAATGTGCTGGCTCAGTGCTGACAAATATAACAGGTTTTATGGGCCCTAAGCTGATACAAAAATAATATAATATTTAACTTTTTTTTTTTTTTTAAAATATTTTTTGAAATTTTTCCAAAATTTTTTAAAAGTATTACAATCCAACAAAATGTTTTCAAATTCTAGCCAAAATTTGCAGTAAAACCACATTTTTGCATTTCACATCTTAATCTTAGGACAAGAACGCTGTCTAGACGGGCAAAAATGGATTTCATGGACGTGTATTTTTACATCCTTATCTACTACGTTGCTGCTATAATTTTGGAAAAATGTTGGTAAAATAAATTGACACTTTTCTATTTGTCTGTAGGTCCCCCGCGCATTTCGGACAAAGTGATCCACCGGCAAACAGTAAGATTAGGAAGAACCATCAAACTGCTGTGTCCTGTCGAAGGTGATCCCCCGCCCCTTACAATGTGGATGAAAGATGGACGTTCGATCCACAGCGGTTGGACCAGGTTCAGGACCTATGTCCAAGGACTGAAAATTAAAGATGTAGAAAGCGAGGACGCGGGAGGCTACATCTGCAAGGCCACCAATGGGTTTGGAAGCATCAATGTGAATTACACGCTTATTGTGATTGGTATGTGCATCCCTTTTTTATGAGTTATGACTATAGGGTACAATAATTCTGCTTTTTTGAACACCATTCGGGGTTTACATACAGAATACCTATAGATTTTTAGTAAGTTTGTATATTCATTGCCATTCAGAGTGACATTCACAACTTTTAATGCTTCAGTGCTGAAATCACCCAGCTATTCGGAGCCGTTTGTAAGAAGCTTATAGGGATTTTACCATAAAGGAATTTCATGCCTGGATTGTCCAGCTTCAGCTTTCAGTGTGCACAAAAGGGTTGTGCATTATTTGTTAAAGCTGCATGTTATGTGACCCAACAAGCTGCTTGACATCACCTTTACTTTCCCCAGTGTGCTCACTCTAGTCAAACAAAGGTCTGTTTATGAGAAGAGCTGTGAGTAGCTACAATGTAGCTGAGTTAACACATCTGCCTTTTAACGTAGGAGTCCTAAATTCAAATCCCTGCAGGAACCAAGCATGTGGATTTTTTTTCAGTGCTCATACCTGATTGAGGTTTCTTTTTTCCTTTTATTTATTTGCACTGTTTGACTAATTACTAATGAGTACAGAGGACGGGAGTAGAATGACAACATCTGGGGTTAAACACTCGCTCAGCAGTGAGTGTGTGTGATTACTAATGAATACAGAGGACAGGAGTAGAGTGACAGCACCTGGTGTTGAACTCTCGCTCCGCAGTGAGTGTGTGTGATTACTAATGAATACAAAGGACAGGAGTATAATGGCAGCACCTGGTGTTGAACTCTCGCTCAGCAGTAACTGTGTGTGTGATTACTAATGAGTACAGAGGACGGGAGTAGAATGACAGCATCTGGGGTTAAACACTCGCTCAGCAGTGAGTGTGTGTGATTACTAATGAATACAAAGGAGAGGAGTATAATGACAGCACCTGGTGTTGAACTCTCGATCAGCAGTTACTGTGTGTGTGATTAATAATGAGAACAGAGAACAGGAGTAGAATGACAGCACCTGGTGTTGAACTCTCGCTCAGCAGTGAGTGTGTGTGATTACTAATGAGTACAGAGAACAGGAGTAGAATGACAGCACTTGGGGTTGAACACTCGCTCAGCAGTGAGTATGTGTGATTACTAAGGAGTACAGAGGACAGGAGTATAATGACAGCACCTAGTGTTGAACTCTCGCTCAGCAGTGAGTGTGTGTGATTACTAATGAGTACAGATTACAGGAGTAGAATGACAGCACCTGGGGTTAAACACTCGCTCAGCAGTGAGTGTGTGTGATTACTAAGCAGGGAATAGACTGACAGTAGCTGAGGAGAGGTGATGTCTGAGCATGTGTGGCCAGGACTGAGGAGCTCTTATCAGTGGTCGTATCCCCTGGAGATGAGCTGTAAACAATGGATCACTAAGAGAGCAAACAAAAATGGTGCAGAATTTTTAATAATGATGAATGAGGAAAAAGTTAATTATTTAATTTGCAAGTTTCCCACGTCAATTTTACTTTGAGGTAAAACCCCTTTAATGTGAAGTGTAAGGGAGAAGGTGCATACATGTTTATAAGTATAAGGAGGAGGGATTAGGGGCGTGTTTGTCAACAAGCTTGCTGACTGTTTCCAGTAGATACTGTTTCTAGTGGACTGTGTATACAGCTCTGGACTATGATAACGACTCTTTATCAGTTCTCGATACCTTACACAACTCCTTCTGACTTTACTGGAGCAGGTTTACATCACCATAGGGATAATTTAGGGCAATAGATCGCTGGTGATCTTGGTGTCACATCCACAATCCTGACACCTTCATGGTGATAACCCTTTGTTTTGCACTTTATCCTCTACTCTTACAATTAGGAGTAATATCATTTCTACCACCATCCAATCGTCCAGAACATTTGATAATCTGGAACCCATTAAATCCCATTTTCAATGGATTACAATTATTTTGATTGTCCCCGACTTACACCGTTCTGACTCACACCTGGCCCCTAGTTACAAACGGAGACTTATAGGGCACACTGGCACTTATAGTTCCATGTTCAACAACAGATAGTAGCTGTGAAACAACAAGTTCCAGCATGCCACAACAGCACATGAGGTGAAATCTTCTTAACAGGGGCACAGACAGCAAAACAAATGTAAAAACCCTTCCCTGCACTATCCAAAACTTAAAAAAAAAACATTTTGTGTTGTAGTTATATTTAATAAATATACCTGTTCTGACTTACAAATTCAACTTAAAGGGGTATTCCCGTTTCACCATTTGGCAGCTGTTTATACTGGTTGCTAAGCAGAGCTTGTGAAATGGAGGGGCGTGTTTCTCCTCCCAGCAGGGAGTATCTTCTCTGTCTACAGACACGCCCCAAAGTGTGTAGATGAGGATTCATTCTGTGTGAGCTGGGGGAAGGGAGAGGTTTTCAGCTGTCGTAAATTAAAAAA
>JAODAL010016755.1:0-79742 GCA_025379985.1 Phyllomedusa bahiana | reverse complement strand
TCGGGTTCCCTGTCGGAGTGTAGAGCGCTGCAATGCCCCTCACTTTTTGCCGACCCGCGATCATGCATGCCTCGGAGCTTTCGAATTTGCCGCCTCCCGCCCCAGAACGCCCACGGCGCGCCCATTGCCCGCCCCTTCATGTTAGGCACAGCCGAAAGTGCCGAAGGTTGTGCCTAACATCGCATCCCTGCGTCCGACAGGGGATTCGAAACAGTGATGCGCAGTTTTCACCAGAAAACAGGCGCAACTCCCGATCATACATGACACCCTAAGTTGTCCTTTTAATACCCATAGTACTCAACTGTAACTCATCTTGTAGAATACTCACATATAGCTCAGCATTGAGACACCATCGATCCTCAACAAGTATCCAACGCCTTTGGCCGTGAAACAGCCCCATATCATCACGTTTCCTCCACCAAACTTGACAGTTCCTTCAATTTTCCAATCTATTAGCCCCCTTTTTCTTTCATTCTTCTAGACATATTTGCACCCATCAGAGCCCGGTCTATTGACTTTTGTCTCATCATTTCAAATTACCTGTTTCCAAAATTTTACTGTCCTCTTATAATGCTTTTTTTGTAATCTCAAGCGAATGCTTCTTATGATTATATTGAAGTCGAGGCTTTTTCACCTTTTTATGAGCCACCATTACAGACTTGTATAATGTGTGTCACATGGTGCATGCATGGATGTTTGTGATCTCACTATTACGAGCATATGAGCCATTTCCACTGCTGCGTTTGTCGTGGCAGAATTGATAGATCTTGTGATGAGTCAACTTGTTGACTCCGATATTTTGCCTGGATGTCCACCTCTTGATGTTGAAATGGACGGACAGACTTCATATTCTTCTAGCTTCCATGGTGTCACATGATGTGGTTTGGTAGTTCTCTTGTCAGAGAGACCGCTATCAATGCCCTGAATGGTGGGGTTTCTCTTTTCTTGGGAAATCTTTTTCATTGCTGCTCTTTATTTTGAACCAGTGACCTTTTGCTTGGGAATCAACCTAATAACACACTGACTTATCAGGGATGTGAGAACATGTTGCAATCTTTAGTATACAAGAAGATAATGATAATAATAAGTACTGCTCAAACAAATATAATAAGACATAATTACGAAAAATATGATAACAACTATGGATGTGGGGGTATAACTAGCATAACATAGCGGAGATTGATCCAGCAGTTCAATAGAAAAGATAAAACGTTACATTTATTGAAAATCTATTTAAAAGCTTGAGGAAAATGACACAGGACAGATAAAGCTGCTGACGCATTTCAAGGATTAACCCTTAGTCATAGAATGCACAGTGGATCTGTGCACTCCAGACTACAGAAGTGGTGAGCTGGCGCTATTTTTCTCTGTTCTGTATGCATAACTAGAGAAGCCTTGGCCCCATAGTAAACTTTTGGATTCACACCTCCCCCCACGCCTCTATATACACGTGCCAGCCCGCTTTTACCCCCCTCCCGACAACGAACATATACCGGGACCTCTTTTTTTTTTTTTTGTAAACTCCTTTTTATTCAAAGATAAGATTGTTCAAAAGAACATTGTTTAAAACAGTATGCATCACATTTGTTTGTCACAAGGTAGCAAACGTCCGTAACCGAAAGTCGTCCATTGTGTGAGGAGTTCGGACGCCCCTTATCAATTGTCCTTTGTCCAAGCAAAACTTGAGATATTGTCAGATATCCACCATGTCCGCTTCTTTAAACTCGGCACAATCTGAGCTACTTGTGTCAACTTAAAAGGAAATTTGAGCAAAGGTTCTGCGCTCAGAGTTAAGAGTTTCAATAGAGCCTAGGAAACTCTCACCTCGCTTGCAACAAGTATCATTAAACATGTTTTTTCATACCAATAAAATATCAGGAACACATATATAACAATAAAGAAAAGAAACAACAGTATCTAAGGAAACAGCAGTCTAGATCACCACTATGGAGCCAGGTCGAGAGTATCAAGAGTTTATGTCATGTGCGTTAGAGAGATGTTACATCCTACCCACTGCCTCTTATAGTCAGGGTTTTGAGTATAGTCAAGGATTGTGTATCTCCCCCTCCTCCCCCTCCTTGCAAAGACACTGTGTCAAAACCTAGTATCCTATACAATAATCCTTGGAGGGCTCCCTCGGTGTCACCCATATCCCGTGATGTTGTTGTATTATTATTATTTTTTAATTTCCCCAAATTACCTGCCATATCTGCTCTGAGATACCACTGTGATGCCAGGAAGGGTGTCATCGTGAGCCTAATTTCTGTGTCATTTAGAAAGTTTTCAATAAACATTTTCCATTTTGCAAAGAACTTCTGTGATTGTGTATGATTCTCACGTTCTGTTTCAAGTCTGTCTAAAAAGACATAATGTTTTACCTCGTTTGTGATCATATCTATGGTAGCAATGGAGGGTTCCAACCACCTCGTTAGGATGCACCTCTTGGTACCCAACAAAATAGCATGGAGCAAGTGTGGAGATTTTGTTTTAGGGGGCAAATCATGGAACAAGAATATCTCTGGCAAAAAAGGCAAGTCAATGTCTAACCGGTCCCGAATTAATTTGGCAACCTTTCTCCACAACTTCTGTGATTCCGTACATAACCACATGCCATGCACCATATCTGACTTATGCTCATGGCACTTAGGGCACATGAGTTTGTGATCTGGTGCCAGAGGGTGCGGAGGAATGTTGAAACCATAGATTGCTCTATGTATAAATCTGAACTGCGTGTCCCTCCATTTCTCGCATCCAATATGTCTACACACCTCTCGCCATCCCCTTACAATCATCTCTTGGAGTTCTTCCTTTTAGAAATCTGAAGACCATTTTTTAAATTGTGTGGTTATTTCTTTCTGTATCGCTGGCTCCCTTAGTATCTGGTATAACCCTGCCAGGGAATGTTTACCCCCTGAGGGTGTCACCAAAGAGTCAAGGGAGGTATTTGAAAGCACTTTGCCTACTTGTAGCGTTCTCGATTTCACGAAGCTGCAAATTTGTAAGCACGTGAGAAAGTGTGACTGGGGGAGATCGTACCTAGATCTAAGGCCTTGGAAGGGTAACAATTTGGAGTGAGTCTGATCATAAAGATGACTGACGTTTTCGATTCTCTTCTGCTGCCATATTTGGAAGTGTGGGTTACTCAAACCCAAAGGGAACTCCGGGTGTCCCTGGATGGGCATATATTTACTAATGGTCCATGGCAGCCTCAACATTTTCCTTGCCTCTTTCCAGGCCACCCAGGTGTCCCTAAAGACTGAATTAGTCCTAATGTTAGGGGGAAGAGCTGAAAGCTTTGTATGTATGAGTGCTGAAAGAGACCACGGATGAGCCAGGGTGCCCTCCAGAGTAGTATTAGAGTAATATTCTGTGTTTTTCAGCCAATCTAGGCTGTGTCTAAGTAAGCATGCCAGATTGTAAGTACGGACATCGGGAAAGTTGGTTCCACCAAACCCCTTGGGTAACTTCATTTTTTTTTAATGCTATACGTGGACACTTGCCAGACCATATAAATCTGCCAAGCGCAGATTCTATTGCGGAGACATCTCTATGTGTCAGCAGCAACGGTATTGTCTGCAGAGGGTATAACAGCCTAGGGAACCCCACCATTTTTACCAAGTGACACCTGGCTAACAAGGGGAGAGGCAACCTGGCCCACCTCTTCAAATCTTCCATCAGTTTTTTGATTAGAGGGGGATAGTTTAATTTATAAACAGACTCTGGTGTTCGGCCAATGTGTATACCTAAATATTTTATAGATTTTTTAGCTAATAAGACTTTCACTGTTGGGTGCTTCAGGATGCGGTCAAAACTTCCCCCTGATATTCCCAAAAGTTCAGACTTAGTCTTATTCACCTTAAACCCCGAGCAATTTCGAAACACCCTTAATTGTTCAAAGAGTGCCCCTAGGTCTCGCTCCGGGTAGGAAAGGAAGAATACCATATCATCCGCGAACATGGCGAGTTTTATCTCCTGATTGTGGAGTTTAATACCCTCAAAGACGGAATTGGACAGAAGATACCTAGCAAAGGGTTCCACTGCTATATTAAAAAGGAGAGGTGACAATGGGCATCCCTGCCTGGTGCCTCTTTGGAGTAGAAAGGGACGAGAGAGAAAGCCCGGGATACTTATCCTTGCTCTTGGGTTGAGATAAAGTGATTTCAGAAAAGTTCTAAAGGGAACATGCAGGCTAATTCTATCCAGGACTAGGTCTAACCAGCCCCAGTCCACACTGTCAAAAGCCTTCTCCGTGTCAACAGTCAACAGTGCAGCACACGGATGGGCCGAGGGATTTTGTCTAACTTCGTTCAAGGCCAGAAGCACGTATGTTCGTTACAGCCGACCGACCCTGAACGAAGCCGACTCGGTGAGGGCCAATAAGATTTGGTAATACTCGTGCCAGTCGTTCCGCCAAGATTTTGGCCAGCAATTTTAAGTCTAAATTGATAAGAGAGATTGGCCTGTATGAGGTGGCCATTGTGGGATCTTTCCCTGGTTTAGGTATGATTCTGATGTGGGCAGTGTTTGTAAGTTCTGGGATCGAATTGCCCTGCAAATATCCATTGTATAATTTTACTAGTGTTGGGGATATCTCAGTCTTGAGGGTTTTATAAAATTCACCTGAGTATCCATCCGGCCCTGGCGCTTTTTGTGACTTTAGGCCGGCAATCACACCCTCCAGCTCTTGCTCAGAAATGGGGGGCTTCCAAATCTATTCTGTCCATCTCTGACAATGTTGGGAGATGGATTCCCTTTAACCATTCTGAAGATGAGGAGTCGTTCAGGTTTTCATCTGTGTATAGGTGTTCATAGAATACTCTCAAAATGTCAGTTTTATCCCCTCCGGCAGTACATAATCTTCCCGACTGGTCTCTTAGTGCTGGGATATGTGTGGCGGGGATGGCTCCCCTTGCCATCCTAGCTAAAATTTTGCCCACTTTGTTGCCATGTCGGAAATAGCGCGCTTCTTGGCTTGTAAGCTTTTGGGACTCCCTTCTTTCCATCCAGATCTCATAATTGTGTTTGACTTCTTTCCATCTAATCCTATTTTCTTTTGATGGGTCAGCAAGAAAAACAGTATAAGCTTCTCTTAGTTTTTCACTAAGGGATTTCAGCGCGTCTGCAGTTTTTTTCCTAAATCTTGCCACATAGGCGATCAGTTTGCCTCGAATGACTGCTTTGGCCGCATCCCAGAATAATTGCGGGTTTTCTAGAGAGGTGGCATTATCTGTTGAGTATTCCAGCCTCCATCCTCTTAGTGTCATCCTGAAATCCTCATCTTGTGTTAAGAAATTAGGGAACCGCCAAATGAACTCTGTTCCCCTGGGAGTTAATTCTCACAAGTCCAGACAGACTGGAGCGTGATCTGAAACTATCATCTCCCCTATCTTGATTTGCTCAACTCTTGACACCAAGTTCTCTGGTACCAAAATGTAGTCCAGTCTGGACCATGTTGAGTGAGCATGTGAAAAATGTGTATATTCCCTGGCCTCTGGATGGAGTATCCTCCAGGGATCTACCAAACCCGTACTCTGAGTGAACTTAGGGAGAATGCGTTCAGTTCGGAAGACAGGTGTCCATTGGGCACCTTATCCTGGAGTATGATATTTTCCAGTGAACTAAAGAATTGAGAACCTCTCATATTTGGGCCGTAAATGCTGTATATTGAGCAATCTTCACTACCTAGTCGAATTTGTACCCTTGCCCACCTCCCCTCTTCGTCATGTGAGTGGGCTATTATCTGGTGTGGGAGCTTTTTGTTTATCAGTATCAGCACTCCCGCTTTTTTTTGAACAGATGCAGAACCAATTACCTCCCCCACCCGCAGCCTCCGCATTCTGTGAAAATCCTCCTCCATCAAATGAGTCTCCTGGAGAAGCGCAATATCAGCCTTTAGGCGTTTTAGATGTCGCAACACCAGGAGTCTCTTGCTGGGGGACCTCAAACCCTTGACATTCCATGTTATTATTCGTAGGAACGTACCATGTTAATTTGGATATATCTGACCTCTGTTTCGTCTACCGTTTCTCCTCCAAGTGGCATCCCCGACATACTGTATATAACTGCTAGACCGAAAACTATTGTAAAAATCAACACATTAAAAACAAATTGAACAGTGTAAACCATACACATGAAAATAAGATCACATACGGAGTTGGTAGTGGATCTTTCTAAACCAACTCGGTCGCTTTGACATTGGACCTCTCTTTTTTCCATTCGGACACGAGGGATATCAGGAAACTACCAGTGAAACACCAATTTCCAGATGACGAATTTCTAAATTCAGGTGCTCCTATTCAACACCCACTCCTATGTAAGTACTTGGTACCTCAAAACTGCTCTTCTATTCGATAGGGAAAAGAACATTAGAAAGTGTAGAGAAGGGTAGGAAGGGAGAGAGAAGAAAAAAAAAAAAAGAGTCCCAATCCTCGTATTATATAGAATTGTCTCTTCCCTACTTTTGGCCTATGCCATCAGGTTATACTAAATTATCTCCCATTTATATTCAAGTGATTTGCCTAGATGGGCCTCTGGGTCGCTGCTCCTTAGGACGAGTGACCAATGGCGAAGAGTCGTCTTCAACCCGTTGGAGTCGGTCTGATGAGAAGTGTCTGTCACGCGTCGGAGATGTTCGCTAAGATAGCTCTTTTGCAGAGGGTGAAGATTTATTTAGAAACTTTTTTGCCTCCTCTGGGGCGTAGAAAGTCGAAGTGTTTCCATTTTTGTGAAATATCTTCAAAGTAGCTGGATAGAAAAGAGCAAATTTTATGTTTTTGTGATACAGGTCAGAGCACACCGTTGAAAATGCTCTTCTCTTTTTAACGACCTCCACTGAGAAGTCTTCAAATATTAGGACTCTATGACCTCTAATTCTCAGAGGGTTCCTCAGGCGTTTGAAAAGTCTCAAGATAGTAGCCTTATCAGTGAAATCTAAGAATTTCACGATTACTTGTCTAGGCCTCTCTCGTAAGGCAGGAGGGATGTCAGGGCCAGATGCTTCGAGACTTCTTCGATCTGGTCCCACCCTGTGAGCCCTTTCCACTTTACATGTACGTGGGATATTGAGTTCAGTTGGTAGCTCCACCTCACATATGTGCACCAGATCTTTTTGTGGAACTTCCTCCGGCAGTCCTACAATCCTCAAATTACTTCTCCGCGACCTATTTTCTAGGTCTTCAACCTTATTCCAGAGTTTTCTGTTTTCATGTACAATGTCTCGGAGGGTATCCGATTGTCTCTCCACCTCTTTTTCTAGATCATTGATCCGCGATTCAGCCTCATCAAGACGGGAATCATGTTTCTCTATATCTGAACGCAACTGATGCATCGTGTCATGTACTGTCTTCACTAAGGCTTCTTGGATTCCTGGGCCTATTTTGCGAGATATCTCTTCAATTATATGCTGATAATTAATAAAGTGAGAGCCTTGACATTCTTCGAGCTCCAATGTGTCGTCTGTTCTACGGGGCGATGAAGTATGCTGAGGCGAGGAGGGCGATAGGTCTCTAGGTTCTCTCAGCTCTTCCTGATCATGGGGGTTTTGTTTCAGATTTTTTACAGATTTCTCCGTCTGCTTAGGTTGTCCGTTTCCCCCCATTTTTTGTACGTAACGGTCCATAAAGAATATATGCGGAAGTGTTGGCAAGTTTGCGCTATGCTTTTATATATTGAGCAGTAACCTGTTTATTTTTCAACTGGTAGAACTGAGACTTGCCGGTTAACAGAGCAGTATGGCAGATTAGCATATAAAGTGACAAGATGCTATTCCTTAAATCAGCAGAAGGTGGCACTGTTTATTCACTGATGCTCTTCAATATGTTCAGCCTTTAAGATAGATCACCTTGCAGCATATGGGCTCATCTACATTATAGGCAACTTCAGGTAAGCTATTGTTATCTGGTGTAACCAGGGAGGGTAATGCAGTTTACTAGACTTATGGCAGTAGTATGTGTCTGAGGTATGCTTCCCTTAAGTATTGGCCTGTGCGTACAGTTATCTGGCTGTGCAGCCATAATGCAGGTAGATATTGTGTTATGTGTTGGCAATCGTGCCGCTATATTTTCCCCCTTTGTCACCGGGGTATAGTGTGTGTATTTCTGCAGGTTTTGTTTCCGGTGCAGGTTTAAATTTGCTTTGCGGTAGTCTGAGCGGGTTCTGCTTTTTGGGCGCGAAAACCTGTTAGCAGGGATATGGGGTAAAATGGCCGCCCCACGTGGCAGGCGAGCGCCTTGAGTCCTTATTAGATTTGACTGCGGCCGTGGTAGCACCCCTGCCCCTCATTTTCTCCCCTGGGATATCACAGCCAGCACCTACCGCAGGAAAAGTCTGGTGCCGCCGCAATCTCTTGCCGGGCTGTGATGCTGTCAGCTGGGTGAGCGCGGCCCATCCCGCGATCTTCAAAGCTCGCCGCTCCTTACCGCGTAGCCTCTGCAGTCTTTTCTTGCCTCTCGGCTGCAAGTGTGTCAGCTCCCGGCGTCTGCGGCACTTGGGGCGATGCCGCCAGCTGGGTCCGCGTCTTCTTGTCGGGTGCGTTGACCGCTTACAGGAGCGGGTGTTCAGGAGCTCTCTCACCCCGCTCACGTCTCCATGGCGCCGGAACTGGAAGTCCGGGACCTCTTAATAGGTCATGCAGTTACTAGATAATACAAAGAGCAAATATATCACCATCATACTGCTACCAATCAAATCCCACTATACCAAGGCCAACATTACCAAACATTACCAATAATGCTACTACACAAGGACCTGATTATATTGCCAGAACACGGCCACAAATTATCACCACATAGTGACTGAATAATACCCTTATATACTATTACAGAATAAAGATCAGTATACAAAGACCAATATTACCCCCAAACAGTGACCATATAATGGTAGACACCAATGTACACAGGTGCCCTACAGACTATGTATTAGCACCATACAGTGACCATATATTTGTAGATACCAGTGTAATCAGGCTCTGCAGACATATAAGCGATTACTGTGCAGTTACATCTTGTGACTCACAGGTGATATTTCTCTGATGAGATGAATAGTTGACTTTCCCTTTTGTTCTGCATCTGGTCCAGATCGCCATGATAATGGCCACCACTCACTCTTGCAGATTTGTACACAAATATCTTAGAATCATCACTTTTCCAGCACCTCCCTCACTGTCCCCCACCTCTGTACAAACTTCCCGTGGGTGGCAGAGCGGGTACAGGCCATAGCTTAGAGGCCCAGTCTCCTTCAGGGGAGGGGAGGAACAGAGGATTCATCCCTTTGAGATTGTGTTAAAGCTATGGCCTGTACCCCTCAGTAGGCTACAGGTAGGTGGGTAGATTGGCCCTAGGTGGGCAGTAGTTAAGCCCCAGTTAGGTGGGCTGTAGGTGGGCCCCAGGTAGCTAAGTAGGTAGACTATAGGTTGGCTCCACATAGGTAGATAGTTAGGCTACAGTTGGGGCCCACATAGGTAGGTAGAGAGGCTTAAGGTGGGTCCCACATAGGTAGGTATATAGGCTATAGCAGGACCCACATAGGTGGGTATCTAGGCTAAAGTGGGGCCCCACATAGGCAGCCAGGCTATAAGGGGTCCACATAGAAAGAAAGGGCTTAGGTAGGCTATAGGGGGCCCCCACATAGGTAGCCAGGCTTTAGGTAGGCTATAGAGGAGGCCCACACAGGAAGGCAGTCTTAAGGTAGGTTATAGAGGGCCCCATATAGGTAGGCATGCTTAAGGAAGGTTATAGGGGGGCCTGTATAGATAGACAGACTTAAAGGTGTTTTCTCACTACAAAGATCATATCTGTAATGATGGGGACAATATAAATAATCACTTTTGAAATCAGTTTATATTACCTAAATCATTTAGTATAGCAGATATGAGCAAATCTGTGAGTGTCTAGAGCTAAATCTGAATCCTGTGGTCAGGTCAAGCGATGTTTTGCTGTGAATGGCTGCCTGATATTTAGTTCAACCCTGGTCAAGACACACCCCCTGTGTGGGGACATGTCCCCTGTGCTGTGATTGGCTGTCCTGCACGCTCTTCCCTCTGAACTTTGTCAAAATGAAACTGAAAGTGGCTTTCTGTGCTAGTTGCTGTCTGTATATATGATCTCATTGTCTTTAACTCTCTCTGAGCTGTGTAATAAAGGCTACAGGAGCTCTGCTCCTCTCCCAATGCTAGCCCTATGTAAAGGATCTGGGCAATTACTCTTTAGCTGCCATAAATAACATAGCACAGCCTCATACATTCTGCTTACCCTCTAGCTCGTGCCTAATGATAACGGAGAGGGAAGCAGAGTGCAGTCCTCACAATTGTTTTATCATTTCAGGCTGTATGTTTTACCATTTACAGTAATACAGGTGTTCTGGTTACCAGGATTGGAGCCAGGGAGGGAGGTAACAGCTCTGCAGATATGAGAACTGACCATTTCAGGAGGTCTGCAGGGCTGTGACATCCTCTCCCTTCCACTTCTCACACAGAATGTTGATGTCACCAGTCTTCAGTGAAGGAAGACACCTACTGGAAGGAGAGACCCGCCCCTGGATTTGAAGCTGTAAGAGAGAGGGAAAGCTCAAGATGCCTGTGAAAACCTGTACTGAGAAAATCTATTTAACGTAGGTTATAGGGAACCCCATATAGGTAGGCAGGCTTAAAGGGGTTGTCTTACTACAAGGATTGTTTTTTATGTTAAAGATATTGCAAAAACAAATCACTTTGCAATATATGTCCATTAACAGTATCCTATCTATTCCTAGATAATCCCTCCTGTGTGGGCGGCATTAGCTCCTCAGGCTGCTATAGCTACAGACCTGTTCAATCTGTTCAGTGATAGGCTGCCAGTGCTCTTCGCTATAGCTACAGACCTTGTGTCCTCAGCAGCTCATCACTTCAGGCTAGTAGTAGCCAGTAGAGGCAAGTAAAGCCAGTAAACATGCCCATGAATTCAAAAATGAAAACAAGAAAGCAGGACTGAGGCAAGATGAATTGATTTAGTGAGACAACCCATTTAAGGTTATAAATATTAATAAATAGAAAATGTTCATTTAATCCTCATTTTTTATCAACCAGTCAGAGATGAAAGAAGCAAGAATGAAAAAAAAAGACAAAAAGGAAAAAAATGGGGAAAGATCCCTCACTGGTATAGTCAATCAACAATGGTGAACAGGTAAAACAAATAAAAGCAAATTAATAAATACTTAAAAATATAATTACACCATACTAAAATGTGTGTAAAAAAGATAAAATGAAAAACTTTTGATACTATTGTTAAAAGCTATGAAGTATGAAGTATAGTGTAATAAGTGTAATCTACATGAATATCCATGTAGTTTGGTGTATAAAGATAAAAGCTATCTAGTATATAGTGAGGGGGAAAAAATTAAATTATTTTTAATGAAATCCAGTAAAGAGGAGTTCCTTGTTAAGCCCCCAGGGGCAACCAATTTAAGTTGAAAAATCCAACAATCTTCTTTTCTCAAAGGAACTTAACTGACATCACCACCCTTAACAATATATGGTATTCTCTCCAATCCTACCTTACCCCTTTTTTGTGTACCCAAGAAAGTTTTCTGCACTGGGGTTAGGGGTCTTCATTTTTTAAAAATCCCTTTAAAATACAACTAGCAATAAAACACTTGTGGGTAACCCTGAGGTCACCCTAGACGTGGCTAAGAACAGCAAGAAATTTCTAATTTAGCGCTATGTGTTTGCTGGGAACTAGAGCATGGAATGAAAAGAAGGAAAAAACAGTTTTGCCGCAAAAAACCCATTTAACAAACCCTCGCACAGAATTTTGGACAAAAACATGAATGAAATTAAAGGACAAACTTTTTTTACATCACAGGTTAAAAGGGGCCCAAGATTGACAAAATAATACATCAGCGTCACACACAAGAAATTTTGTACTGACTCCCCAATAATACAGCTTGTATAAAAAACCCTCCAAAATTTCCCACTCCCATTCCCTTTTCTTTTTTTCAAGGGAAAGTGATAATCCGATTTCTACGGCTTTAGGGGGTGCCCAGGTCCCCAAAATTGGCCACAAACCCCCAGCAATTGAAAATTAAGTTATTTTAAAACAAACAAAGGAGACTAATACTTTGTTTACTCAGCTCTAAAACTTCCTTGACTTTAGTTAAACATTCCTGCCCAGTCGAGAAATTTTCAGACTTTAAAATGGAGTATATGAAAATCACCCACAGCCTGACCGGAAAAAAAAGGAAGCCTAATGAAACTTTTAAGGCTCTGTAAACGCAGGGTGAACAACTCCTTAAATACTGCAAAAAAAATTATAAAAGGTTTAAAATTAATAATAGTTTGGGAGAAACAAGCAAAGAAGTTGCAGAACTCTAATATATTCAAATGAAAAAAAACATTATTTTTTCCCCCAATGCCTCAAGGCTTTTATTCACTATTTCGCACCCCAGTGACTTGATCTTTGGGCAAATGCCACAAAGGAACCAAACCCAACACTCTCACTCGGCTGATCAAAACTCCCAAAAGAGAGGGAAGAAAGCCCCCGTGCACCTACCCCAAATTCTTGACTACAGCAGAAAGATGCTAGACCCTATTTTTCAAGAAGGAAATACTACTTTACTAAATGAAAACTAAATTAGTGCAGTGTTACAATCTGAGACATTTATTGCAAGTCAACAGGATATGCCATAAATCTCTGATATGTGTAGGTGTCACCAAAGAGGAACCTTTTTCAGAGTAGGGCAAGCCCCAGGGGTGGGACGCCCCCTACCTACTTTTAACCCACACTAAATTTAACCCAAATTTACCATCAAATTGCTGTTTTTGACCCCTTTTTTTTCAAAAATCAGAAGGTTAAAAAAGTAAAAAAATAAAAAAAAAAATTTTAAAAATTCAAACCACCCCCCCCCCTTTTTTCCTTTTTCAAAACAAGAAAAAAAAAAAAAAACTTGCACCAATCTGTATTCCCACTCCTAAAAGCGTCTTTAAAATTTTAACAAAATCTTTGATAGGAAAAAAATTGCAAACATTTAAAATTGCGGGTTTTTAAAAATTTCTTTCCAAATCCCCAAAATTTTGGAATAAAAGTGCTCAAAAAGTCTCATTTATCCCAAAATGGTACCAATAAAAGCTACATCTCACCTGCAAAAACTGTACCCTCACTCAATCTATAGGTGGATAAAGAAAAAGAAAATTTTTTGGCAAAAATGGGGGCTGCACTAAAATTTAAGAAATAAGTTTGGGGTTTTTTTAATAAAAACATAAGAAAACCCACATGTTACGGTTCGGGTCAGTGAGGAATAGTAATTATCCCGGGGTCTAAAGCAGTAAAGGGGATAAAGGGGTTGTCCAATGCCCCCAAAAATTTAAAAAAATGTTTTTAATTTATAAATTAAATAGTAGCCCCTTCCATTGATTAATTTGTAGGAGTAAATTACTGGAAACTGATGCATGGAATGCATGTTCCACTAGTAATCATTTTTATAATTTTTTGTAAAAAATTTGGGTTTTTAAAAAAAACTTTTTTTAAAAATTTTTTGGACCCCCCTTTAATTAAGATCCTTGGTGGTCTTAAGGCAGTGTAAGGGTTAATGTAAGAATCAGTGAGTATAGCTCAGTGAAGTGGTTAATGTATGGATATTTGGTGAAGGATACTGGAGTTACAAAAAAGGAGGTATCGTCAGCAGAAAAGGGTCCAAAAACCCCAATATAGTAAAACCCAATACAGAAATATTTGGAAGGGAAAACCGCAATAAAAAATTAAAACTTTTTTAAAACCCCTTATAAAATTACTCATATAGTGAAAAAATAAACAAAACCCACAAATGCCATACCCCAAAAGGGTATCTGGACCAGTATATACCAAAGATAATGCCCTAATATCCAAAAAAGAGTGGGGGAAGGAAAAAAAGGGGGATAAAGGAAGGGTATAGTATAATTTTTCATGGGGGGCCGCGGGCGCCGCTGCCCCCCGCGGGTTCCCCTGCCTGTGGGGTTTGGCGCGGGCTCGCGGACACCCGACCACCTCCGTCCCCGCAAACCCGGGTCTTACCTGCAAACCCCCCCGGTGCACCCGTCCTTCCATCCCGGCGGTGCCATTGCCCCCCCCACGCGTGCGCGACGGCTGGTTAGAATTTAAAGGGGGCCCGTGCCCGGGAATTGGCTGATTCAAAAACTGGCCTAATAAGGGGGGTTACGCCCCCCCCACCGCTGCCAAAAACATTGGGTGGTTAGTGACTCAGAGTCTCAGTGTCCGTTTGATTACCCGTTACCAGCCGCCTCTTACGTTTTCCTGACCTTCCTGTTTTCCGCCTGCCCCCGACCGCCTGCCCGTTTGACCCCGATCCTCTGCCCCCTGCCCTGCCCTTTTGCCTGCCCCAACTCGCCTTTGGATTACGATTTTGTCCCCGCAGTACCCCGGGCCCCCCCCAACCAAATCACGTCAGGGGTAACGCCTGGGACCCCACACCGCACAACCCCCCCTTTTCGGGGGGCTCTGGTTTAAAACCGGGGGGTACTTTGATTCCGTTTCCCCGGCAGCTTTAAAATCACGTTGGGGTGGTTCACAACCACCGAAAACCCCTTACAATAATCCCCCAAAAAACCCTTAAAAAGGGGGGCCCTATTAACTCCCACCCAAAAAGGGTCCTTGTACCCTAGCTTTTCTCACCCGTTTTAACCATACGTTCTGGTTCCTTTTTGGTATCCTCTTCTTTCCCGGTCATCTTATTTTTAGACTCTCAAAACCCCCAAACAAGTCCCCGAAGAAGTAAGGGGGAAAAGAAAAAGTTTTGGGACATAATTGCGTATTTATTAAATTTTATTAAAGAATAATATTTACACATTTAGGGGTTTTTTTGGAATAGAATTAATGGGGGTTTGGCAGACCTCCTTTTTGGGGGTGGGAACCCCGTTTTTTTTTAGGTATTGGGGGTAATAGGACCCTTTTTAGGGTTATATAGGGATTAAAAAAACCCCTTTTTTTCCCCCCTTTTTTTCTTCTCCCCCCCCTTTTTGGGTATTAGAGGAACATCTGCTGGCTATAACGTTGGCTAATACCCAATTTGGGTATGGCTTTTTTGTTGTTATATAGTTTTCACTTTTTTAGAATTTTAATGCAATTTAAAAAAAGTTTAAATTTTTTTTGTGTTTTCACTGTCCAAGTATATTTGTAGTGTTTTGAAGGGTTGGAGGAAAAAAATGTAAATTAAATTAAAAGGTTTTCACGGAAAAGGATTAATACAAAGGTTCCCCGGGGGTTGTGGCATGAAGGGGTTAAGTAAAAGGTCCCCTGGGTTGGGCTAAGTAGGGAGGGGGAAATGCAAGAAAACCTTTTACGGGGAAGGGAAAGGGTTAATGTCAGTATCCCCGGTGTAGGGCAGTGAAAAGGTTAATGCTACAACGGGTCCCTTTGGGTTTTTCATCATTTAGGCTCAAACATTGCCTGGCTTCACTTCCTGTTTCCTGCAAGCACTTATCATAGTGATATGGCCTGCGGGGGAGTGAACGTGAAAGAAAATCTCCCGTTTTCCCCTATAGTCAGGGAATCCCACTTACATTTATGGGAATATAGACCCGTGGGCCTCGTGGCCAAAACCGATCACAGCTGTGACCCCTAGGGCTCCTTTGCTATATTACTGTCTGTTTTTTGCAGGGGGGGGGCAGAACTGTAGAGGGTTTTTCCACAATTAATGCAAAAAAATGGTTAAGTCCCCCGTGTCCACCAAGAATCCCTTTTTTTTCTTTTCCGTGGACCTTTCACACGTCTGGAAAATGATAGAAAACACAAAATTTTTCGGACATGGTTTGGTCAATACATAATGGATCTGCTAGTGTTAGGGAAATAAAAGGAAAAAAATCTCCAATCAATAATAACCCAGCACTGGGCCCAAAAAAAAAATTATGTGTGTTTTTAAAACAGGCTAGTCTACTACCTAGCATAACCAATTATGTGGGAAAGAAGATTTCTATTTTAGGCTGGATGAGAAAAATTATACTGTAGGCCGCCTGTTTTCCTATACATTACATTCTCAATTTAATATATTATTTGGTAGATTACAAGGGACGGGGGATTTACTCAAATGAGAGAGTCTTAAAGGAATTGTAAACAAGGATTATGAGAGCCGGCTAGTGTAATAGTCAGCGCCAGGGAAGTGACATCACTGGCTGAAGCGGGGCACACCCAACCCCCACACCTGAACTATAGAGTTTACCTGCAGCGGCAGCGCTGCATCTCGCAGAGGGAGGTGATGCCCCATTCATCACAGCAGGCACCCAGCTTTTCTGGTTGCCTACTGTGGAGGATGTCATTCAGCTTTCTGGCTGCTGGATAGTCTATCCAGCATCCGTGAAATCTGGATGATGCCCCATCTCCCACAGCAGCATTTTTTCTGAGAGCCTGCTAAGGGGGATGTCAACTAGCTTTCCTGGGCACTGGATAGGCTATTCAGCATCCAGGAAAGGTGGCTGGTTCCTCTTTCTTCCCCCACAGCAGACATCCCTGTATACTGGATAGCCTATTCAGCATCTGGGACAGCTGAGTAATGTCCCATCCCCCATCTGTAAGGTTTCTGTTTTGCCTTTTTTTTTTTTTTTTTACGGATTTCCTTTCTGGACTATGACGGATTTGTTAGTCTACGTTGGACCAATATTGCATCTATTTCTTTAATAAAATGGTAAACGAGGGCTGGTGTTGGGGAGTGTTTATTTAAATAATTTACTTTTTTTCTACTTCCGTTTTTATCGCTGGAATTTGGTGTCAGCCAAAGGTGTTTTACCATGGCTTTTTTTTAGCAGTAATTTGTTCTTTTTAGATTTTTAATCAAAAATGGATAAAAGACAAAACAACGTAGGGTTCCCTCTCATCTTTTTATAACCAGTCAAGATAAAACCGACAGTTGCAGCCTGATACTATCAAGATGGGAAGGTCCATGAATATTGTTCCTTTCTCAGCCTAAAAGTACCAGTCTGCAGCCACCTCAGAAGTGGACCATCACATTAGATGAGCCCCCCTCTGACAGTAACTTTGCTCCTCCCAGTACCCCTGGTGCATTGGGTTCTGTGGTAATCGCGACAGAGGTTTAGTGTAGGCATTGTGGGACAACCTTGCCCACCACATTCATCATAGGCCATTATATTTGTATGGAGATTCTATGTCCCCTAACGAACCCCTGCTTTTACCTCTATACAGGGAAGAAATGCGTCAGAACTTTTGTCAATTTTAGGACTACATTACCCCTTCTTTTTCTTTTTTTGGGTCCCTATACAAGATATATGACATCATTTAATATTCTCCACCTTTGTGGTCATCATTTGGAATTTTTTCCTGATATTACTGATATGTTAACATTTTGCTATCACAGGGATTATTGAGTGATCAGTATTGGGTGAGCCATCGATAGGTGGGGCTACCCTTCTCAAGGCAATTACTCTGCCTCTTGAGGGTGATATACAGGGACACCTCAAGGGACAGATTTTGGGATATTAGTTTTTTCCCCCATTGGACTAGGGATTCTACATGGAAGCCCGCTTATTGGAAGAATTCTGACCTACTGAATATTCTCTGACTATTTGTACATTAAGTAATATCTTTGGTCACAATAGCAATTGTAATTGAATTTATTAAAAATGAGAGCTAGTACTTATTCTGTGTCTTCAGTACTGATTTTGGTTCTCTTTAATATATTTTGCTTTTTTCTGTGATCTTTTTCTCTTACCAGAAAAAGCAAATTTGCATTAAGCATTACAAATAGGAACGCCCTGTGGTATAATAAAGCTAGGCAAACATTGTGGCATTTTCATTTGTTTGCTCTGGTAAAACAACAATATATTGACACAGAACAAAAAGTTGTGAATAAAGCAGTATTGTGATTTATAACCACTAGATGGCAAACCAGAGCTCCTCGTTACAAAGTGCATACAATTTTACATTATTTTTACAGAACCAGCTTGCTCCAGAGCTGTCTAAACGCTGTGGCAGATCTAACAATATGTGGCAGCTGTAAAACAAGAGTACAAAGGCGGTAAGACGCTTCTGAAGTTAGTCACAGCTATGAAACAGATTTATCAAGGTCTAAAGGCAGAATATTGTATTGCAAAGGTGGAGAACATTTATGATAGGTTAAACATAGCACAGCATTTGGACCTGGGATTTTTATCATAAGGCATTTTTATAAACGTACAGGTGCCATCAGTTTTGCTACACACAGATGTAGCAAAACTGAGTATGCTAATGCAAGCGTGCTATGTGTGTCATCTGCCCCAATAACCCTCAGGTATCATGCTCCGACTTTAAAAGAAAAAAAAATCCTAAAAAATTAGCCACCAGCAGGATGGCAACACACTACAAAATTAAATCACACAATCTAAAATGTGGTAAATTTACCAAATAAAGTGCAACATTTCATATTGCTAGCAAAAACATGCTGCAAAATAAAAGGGTGCCCAAATAATGCAGCCATATAGTGCCCAAAAATACAACTATACAGTCCATTAAAGGAGTTGTCTCATTACGAGCTTTCAGCCTGTCAGTGTCCCTGGTAAGTTGAACTGAGGGGCGTGCTTCTTGGTCTGTCTGTTCTGCTCCCTCTCCCCCCTCCCATCAGCACACAGGCAGCTACGTAACTTCTATACAGGGGGGGGAGGGGGTTTGCTCTCAGAGTTCACCCTGTGTGTGTCTGCCTAGGTTCTTTTTGCAGGAGAGGGCTGATCTATGATGTGTGAAGTGGTGTGCTAATAGTAGCAGAGGGGATGCATGTGTTCCATATCCCCTGCTTAGCTTACAAGTCTCCACATCTCCAGCAACAACAAGGGCAGTGTTACTATACTCAGGATGTGTCCCTAATACAGGAGAACATAAAGTATCACATGCCCCCTGATCTGTAATAAGTATTAGTATAGTCCACGTTCCAAAGACATATCATGATTATAGTAACAGACAGGGTCACTGCTGTCACATCTATCTGTGTAGAGAGCAGGAGGAAGCAGGCACACACAGGGTGAATCCAGGACAAAGACGCCAGAGTCCTCCTCCCCCTCCTTCCACTACAGAAGCATTTTTGCGGGAGGGGCTCTCTGCTCCGACCTGTCTTCAAAGGTGATGATTCATTCAGAACTGACAGCAAGTAATATAATTATAAACAGGACAGCTGATATAGAAATTTGAGGAGCTGATGAAGTAATAATAACAGGGCTAGCTCAAAATCAGTAGGACAATTGTAATGAACATATATTGCAAAGCTGCTTGTTTTTTAAAGATCTTTAAATTAAAACCCAATCATTGTAGCGAGACAACCCCTTTAAGTTTGATGGATTTGAAACCATATTAACCCGCTGCATAACATAAGTGAAGAATACATTATAAGGACTCCAGACTCTGAATTACGAACATCATTGAGATCCTTAGTTCTGACTGCCACTTGGGACTTCTCATACGGAGTATGTCTTCTCTTCCTAATTCAAGCTGATTCTTCTGTCATTGGGAACCAACAGTGCTTTTCCCACCCCTGCTGAACATTATATTGCTATCTTGCTTTATCCTGTCAAATTTTACTGTAAGTATTCTTGCTTCTTCACATCTTCAACTTGATAACCTGCAATGTGTAAATAACATTTAAAGGGGTTTTACCATCTGGCTTATTTAACAGATCCTTCACTTCATAGCCTCTTCAGGCTCACACTCACTAGCTCTACAGCAGTGACTGACCTTTCAGCTCTTCTAGCTCCAATTCCTAGCTTTGTTTGTTATAGGAACATTACTAATATAAGAGTTGTTAAAAAATTACAGTGTCCAAGCAGAAGGTCTGGCTAAATATATGCTTGCAAAACTGTATTTGTCATGAGAAGAAGCTCCTGGTTAGATTAAAAGACTTACACACTGTCAAGACAAACTGTTATCTTTGTATTTACATATAAAGATAACAGTATCACTCTGCAGCCCTGGCACATGGCTCCTGAGATCGCTCTGTGTCTAACTCTAAAGGGTTAAAATTTATCTTAGTAAGTTCTAGGGCCGCTAGTAAGACACAGCAGGGAGTGATGTCACTAGCATGGTCACTGTTAGAGGAGCGTGAGGTAGTCAGTAACCTAGAAACCATCTGTAAACAAGCAGGAGGTAAGATCTGCTCTAACTTTCAAATGATGCATAATTGGTACTTGGTAATAATTTTTATTTACCTTTGCCTACGTGTTTAAATCTAATGAATGAGGTGTAAATACCCCTTTAAATTAGGCTTACAAACCAGGGTTACCTTCAAGGGCACTGTTTACTGTACATTGAACAGAAAAAATAATATGGATGCATCATCATGGAGCAAGAGAAGCTTATCCAGATTATTGTGAGGGTACGTATTATTTTTCAGGTTACAGTACACTCTGAGCTGTAGACATAATCTATATAATCTGCATTAGCCACTGTAGTTTTTCAATTCATTTGTAGAAGATGTTGAATTTACATGATTTTAGATAAAATGTCCAGAAAAAAAATTAGGATGGAAACTACTTTTACTGTAGTTTTAATGTTTTAAACAGCTTTAGATGTTGGCACTATCTAGAGTGTCAGTGGCTGAGGACGTGTGGCATTTCCCAGGTATGTCCTGCTTATAATACAGTAATGTACATAACAGCATTTTATACAATATACAACAGAGGTCTACTTTGGTAGTCAACTGTTGCAGATTTTTCCCACCGTACTCCAATTCTTATCCACTAGGTGGCTCTATTGTATAATAATTATATATGGTGAGCCCTTGAGTTACAATATTATTAAAAAGCTTTGGTTAGCAGGGCTGGACTGGTTCTAAAAAGCAGCCTCTGAATTTTATATTGATCACGCACCTCACTACTTTCTAAAATAACAACACCATCAACACAGCAAGAAAGTAAAAGTGGCACAGAGAAACCCCTAATGACAGGGTCAGGGACAGGTGTGCACTCAGTATAGATCAGAAACAAGTGTACGCTGCCTCTATACAAGCACCAATATAACCTACAATACCACCATATAGTGACCACATAGTTGTTAGACACTAGTTCAGGTTACATCACATGACAGTGAATACAGCACTGATCCAACACAGAATCAATGACTCAGAGTTGATGTCTCCTCTAATTAAAATTGTTCACTTTCTGTTTCTTCTCCATCCGGTCAAGACTGCCATGATGACTTCTCACAGCCACAACTCATCTCTGCAGAATTTACCACACAAACATCTTAGACTGCTCACTTTTCTGGCATCTCCTTATCTGTGTCCCATCTCCGAACATACTCCCTATCGATAGTAAGCACCCTCTAGTGCCCCAAACATTAAAAGTACCACCAGACAGATAAGGAGTTCCCATTTATGCACCCAATTTTAGTTTTGTTTTGTGTCCCCATATAGTAAGTAGGCACAACCCCAAACTAGATAGCCAGATAGGTAGACCCCCTTCTATGTAGTTAGATCCCAATTAGGCAGGTAGGTATTAAACTTCCCCCTACCCCCCTATATACCTATAGGTAGATATATAAGCCAGCAATTAAGTAGGTATGTATATAGGCCTCACAGTAGGTAAGTAGGTAAAAAATTCCACAAGTAGGAGGCAGTTATACAACCCCCCAGTAGGTAGGCAAGTATATAGACCCACCAGTAGGCATGTATATAGTCCCACAGTAGGTAGATAGGTATATAGGCCCACATAGGTAGATAGGTATATAAGCCCCCCTGTAGATAGTTATATAGGTCCACTGTAGGTAGGTAGGTTTATATATCCTCTGTAGGTATATAGGCCCCCTGTTGTTAGGTAGGCATTTAAGCCCCCTGTTCTGGGCCAGACTGGGAATAAAAAGTAACACTTACAAAATGTCCCTTGCCCGCGCACCCTAACACTTTATTAAAATAGAAAACACTTTAACCACGATCAAGAAAGAAAACATGTCGCAGAGAAACCACTAATCAGAGGGTAAGAGACCAGAGTGCACTTGCTTTACAATCAGGGTCAAGTCTATGCTGCCACTATACAAGCACTAATAAAACCTACAACGCCATCATATAGAGGTCACATAGGGGTCAGATACCAGCTCAGGTCACATCACATTACAGTGAATACAGCACTGATTCAACACAGAAGTTATATTTCCCCTGACATATGGACTCACAGGAGTTGTTCTCCTTTTCTTCTCCATCTGGCCCAAAACTCCATGATGTCTTCTCCGTTGAGTCGTTCTCTTTACCAGAAGAACATCTTAGACTCCTCTCTTTTTCATCACTTCCCTATCAATTCCCACCTCTTTACTAACTCCACATTCATAGCATCCCAAATAATAATTGTGCCCTCTTTGGTGCTCCACACAGTGATTGTACCCCAAACAGTGAAAGTGCCCCCAGCCAATTCTAGGACCCCCTTCTGAGCCACCAGTAGGTAGGTCCACACCCCATATAGCAGACAGGCACATAAGTAGATGCTCCTTTTAGGTACATTACCCTAAAAATTATAAATGAAAAAAAGTCAGCTAAGTGGCAGTTAAATAAATAGGCCCCCATTAGGTAGCTATACATGCCCCTCATTAGGCAGATAAGTTTATAGGCCTCATACAGCAGGTAGGTAAATAGGTACCCTCAGAATGTTGGTAAATGGGCCCCTGCAGTAAATTTACAGATTAATTCAGTAGGTGATGAGGTATATAATCCCCAATTGGACAGCCCCTCAGCGGTAATATAGGCTCCCTATATATAAAGGTCTCCACAGTAGGTAGGGAGGTATATAGAGCCCCCCACAGTAGATAGGTGTATAGGGCCCCTCTATAGGCCAATTAGGAAGGTAGTTACATAGGTCCTCTATCAGTTAAGTATGTAAACAGGGCCTCTTCCAGTGGTTAGGTAGGTATACAGCCCTTCCCCCCCCCCCCTCCCTCAATTTTTTAGGTATGTTGACTGGGCCATCCCCAGTAATTAGGCAGGTAGACAGGACCTCTCCTCAGTATTTAGGTAGGTAGACAGGGCCAGCCCTCAGTAATTAGGTAAGTAGAGAGGGTTACCCCCAGTAATTAATTAGGTAGACAAAGCCAACTCCCGCCAGAATTAGGTGCTCACCGGGGCGGATCACCCCCATCCCCCCACACCGGCAGGTGCTCCAAGCCGGTGCAGCGGCCTGGGCCCTGGCTGCCCACCGGGCATTCACCCGGTTTGTTATATTGCCAGTTCAGGCCTACCCCTGTTAGGTAGGAATATAGGCCCCCTGTATGTAGAGAGTCCCCCCACTCTAAACAGAGTCATCTAACTGATTTAAAAAAAAAATTATTCAACTCTTTCCATTCTCCCACCGAACAACTTACTCCAGGAGCTTAATGCTACTCCTGACATTTCATAGGCCACAAACCTAAGGCAAGCTGCTTAAGGCTAGCAGCCTAGGAGATGCAACGGTGCAGGAGGCATGATAACATCGCTAACTCATACCGCCTGCATCACCTACTTCTGCAGGTTGTAGGTCTGGCCTTCAGCTCACATAAATAGTTAGTGGAACAGGGAACCAGTGGATCCCATTTTCTGCCACAGTTTTCAACTATATACCTGTCTTGGGAATACCCATACAGTTAAAATGGCAAGGCTGGTTTGGGGCCCACTGATGGGTCAGATCGAGCTGGCCCAGAATCTGCTTGAGATGGACATATAAATAAAGCAGGGGCCTAAGGAAGGCTTTCACAGCTGCCATGTTACCACTCCTACCACTACTGTTGTGATAGGAGAGCCATATTTGTACAACTTTATGCAACATATTTATATTGCAGAACAGTGTACAAGTGATCGCGCCACCCTGGCGGTCAAACAACCTGGGGGGCTACAAGTAAAACAAAATGTATAAAAAAAAAAAATTAGAAAAAAAAAATTAAAGGTTCAAAATACTCCTCCTTTTGCCACTTTACAGACAAAAATAAAAATAAATAAACATATAGCTGTGAAAGTCCGCTCCATTAAAATCTAACATTGCTTGTCCTTTATGGTGAACACTGCAGAAGAAAAAAATTCCCAAAGCCAAAATTAAATTTTTTGGGTCCTACCGCGTGCCCCAAAAATTGAAAAAAAAGTGAATGAAAAAGTCACATGTGTCCCTAGTTATTGGTGGCAGAAAATGGTGCTGCTGCACAAATTTAAGATATAGCAAAGGAGAGGGAAAAAAATTATAGTTACCTACCTATCCCTAGTTTATATCTGGGCTGCACAAGATGAGCACTAAAGACTACAGCTGCATGGAACTTGATACTAGTCTGGCAGATGTATTTAAGGAGATAAATGAATGGCAGTGGGAAGAGGATCATGGGACACGTGTGATTGTACAGAGAACATTACACTGGTGATGCGGTTTTCCAAGGGTTTGTTACAAGTGTCCAATATTCCTTAGAAGAGCTAAGAGAATAAATTGACTGATGGAGGGTAGTAGGTTTCTACCATGGGGCCAACCGTATTCCACTTGGGTTTGCCGTCATTGAGACACTTTGTTGTTGGTGGTATGAACAGACTGAATACCTGATGACAGATTATCGAGCCTCTGGGGCCTCGAAGACCAGGTGGATTACGTAAATCTAAAGTCGCCCGCAGCTATGGGCCGGGCAGTAGGGAATGTTACTGTGGAAGGCCCGAGTGCCCATACTGCTGGTTTGTTGTGAAATTTCCTGTTGCTTAAGTCCAGATAAATGGTCTGTTGATTAAGAGGTCTAAGAATCATGTGTTAGCCATTGGAGCTTGGAGGACTGTCAAGAGCCTTAAAGGGGTTGTCTCACTACATTGATTCATCTTACCTCTGTCCTGTTTTCTTGGTTTCAATTTGAATTTAGGGGCGTGTTTACTGGCTTCTACTAGGCTGCAGTAAAATCCAGGTCTGTAGCTATAGCAACCAGTGCTGGCAGCCTATCTGGGAGGCCCTGTATAACTACCAACCTACTGGGGAGGACCTATATCCCTACCTATATACTGGGGGGATCTATATATCTATCAACCTGCTGAAGGGCTCTGTATACCTATCAACCTAATGGGGAGTACCTATATCTCTGCCAACTGGGGGCCCTATATAATTACCAACCTACTGAAGGGATCTATACACCTTCAAACCTACTATGGGACCTATAAACCTTCCTACTGGGGTGACCTGTATAGCTATCTACCAAGGGGACCTAGTCACCTAATTACTCTATATACTTTACTAACAAATGAAAGTGGCTATATACCTACTAACCTACAATGACTCCTATCTATCTACTTAGCTTCTGGAGGACCTATATCTACTTACTTACTGTGCTAACCTATATGCCTATCTGCCTTCTTTGTGTTGGGATATATATGCTACAAACTGAGCGGAACTATATACCTTGCTACCTACTAATAAGACTGATATGCCTTCCTACCAGGGGGCTATATACCTACCTACTGAGGAGATGTATATACCCACCTACTGCGGGCAGGGATGTCTATATACCTCCCTAAATAATGGGGTACTGTATAGGAATGATGGGTGACTCTCCACCCCCCCCACAACAAGCACCCAGCTTTCCTAGCATAGGAAAGCGGGTTGTTGTGTGAAATGGGGCACCACCATGTTTCCAATATAGGCCCCTATTAGGTAGTGAAGTATATAAACCCCTCCATAAGTAGGTAGGTATACAGGAGCTGGAAAAGTGAGGATTCTAAAATATTTGTGAGGAAAATTCTGCAGAGACGAGTCATGGCTTGGAGAATTCATCTTGGCGGCTGGACCGGATGGAGAAGAAAAAAGAAAGTGAACGATTCATCAGAGAAGATGTCACCTGTGAGTCACTGGATGTATGTAACTGCACTGTAATTACATATCTGCAGAGCCTGTGTAGAACTGATAGTCACATGGGAGTCACATTTTGTCATGATCTGGCAGTATTATTTGGTCTTTAGTTAGTAGTATTATTGGTTTTTGGTATTGTGGGATTATTTTCCGTAACAGTATGACGATGATACATATGGTATATTTGCTTCATGTCTAGGTGTATTATTTGGTAACTGTATGTCTGCTATTTATAAGGTATTGCACTATTATCCATAGATGACTGCTTTTGAAAAAGCAAATTTGTTAACATTGATTGCATTGTACAGCTTATTGATGAGGTAATAGTATCTAAAGTTGAAATTAATATCATACGCTATATAAAAAGACACATATACATGTTTTTCTCACTATTTGACATGAAATCAGAATAAACCTTCCCTGTTTTAGGTCAATTAGGAACCAACATTATTTCTATTTGGCAAATGCCAGAATAATGAGACAAAAAATGTTAAGGCATTTTTTTACTTTCTGCAAAGTCAAAAGTTTACATACATTTCATTAGTATTTGGTAGCGTTGCCCTTAAACTGTATGGCTTGGGTCAAACATTTTGGATATCCTTCCACAAGCTTCTTGCAATAGTTGGTAGGAATTTTGGCCCATTCCTCCTGACAGAACTGGTATAACTGAGCCATGTTTGTAGGTCGCCTTGCTCACACCTGCCTTTTCAGCTTTGCCCATAAATTTTCAGAAGGATTGAGATCAGGGCTTTGTGATGGCCACTCCAAATCATTGACTTAAGCCAGTTTGGCAGTATGCATCGGGTCACTGTCCATTTGGAAGACCCATTTCTGCCCAAGTTTTAACTTACTGGCTGATGTCTTGAGATGTTGCTGCAGTATTAACACATAGGGCGACATGTCCCAATACGGAAGCGCCGGTTTTTCAGTCTATTTTATGCCAAAAACATTTTTGATGCCATATTCTCGAAGTAAATGAACTGTTGTACACTAAAACTAGGCACATTATACGCTGGGCATGACACTCTGTAATGTGCCTAAGAAGGCGCATTACATATGGCAGCACTGATACGCTGTGTGCCTCCATAATGCAATGTGCCTATTGAGGAGTATTACATACACTGGTAATGATACGTTATGCTCCTCCATTACGCAATGCGCCATGATAGGCGCATTACATACACTAGTAATTATACACAAAGCGCCGCAATTTGCGTATATGTTTAGAATGCAAGGTAAGTTTAGTATGCAAGGTACACCAAACGCCAGATTTTTGAAAAGATCGCACTGTCAGGTGTACTTTACACTGATTGAATGCGGCTAAAATCTGCCTTATGATGCCATCTATTTTGTGAAGTGCACCAGTCCCTCATGAAGCAAAACAACCCCACAACATGATGTTGACACCCCCCTGTTTCACAGTTGGGATGGTGTTCTTAGGCTTCCAAGCTTTTCCCTTTTTCCTCCAGACATAATGATGGTCATTATGGCCAAACATTCCAATTTTATTTTCCTCAGACCACAGGACATGTCTCCAAAAATGTAGGTCTTTGTTCCTGTGATTTTGCAAACATTAATCTGGCTTTTATATGTTTCTTTTGGAGTAATGGCTTCTTCCTGGCACAGTGGCCTTTCAGCCCATGTTGTTACAGTACTTGTTTCACTGTGGATAATAGCACAAGCTTCTGCCAGCATCTGCACAAGGTCTTTTGCTTTTGTTCTTGGGTTGATATGTACATGTCAGACCAAAGCACATTCATCTCTGAGACACAGAACCCATCTCCTTCCTGAGCAGTATGATGGCTGGACGTTCCCATCTTGTTTGTACTTGAGTTTAGTTGTTTGTACAGATGAACGAGAAACCTTTAGGTATCTGGAAATTACACCCAAGGATGATCCAGGGTTGTGCAAGTCCCCAATTATCTTCCTGATATCTTGGCTGATTTCTTTAAACTTTCCCATGATGTTACACACAGAAGCAGGGTGTTTCTGGTGTGATTAAAATACATCAGAAGCTTCCAAAGACATGACATCATCATATGGGCTGTCCCGAATAGTTTAAAGGCATAGTAATCCTACTGAATGTAAACTTTTGACTTTGCAGAAAGTAATACAAATGGCTTAAAAAAATTATCTCTTTAATTATTCTGGTATTTGGCAAATATAAATCATTTTGGTTCCTAATTGACCTGAAACGGTTAAGGTTTATTCTGATTTCATGTCAGATAATGAGAAAAACATGTATATGTGTCTTTTTATATAGTGTATGGAAATGTCTGGTTTCAACTGTATGTGGAATATGCATAAAATTAGTGACAGGAACATAGGTTTTTTTTTCTCTGTAAAGTTACATGTCGCAGTTCACATGCTGTGAAAAATTGTGTGTGAACCCAGCCCTACTGAGCAAAACGTAACAAAGAAGGACCAGGCCCCCGATGTTTTAGGACCCCGAGAAACCCCTGGGGTTTAAAACTTGCATCTTCGGGATTTTATACAGCAGTGCCACTGCTCCAACGTCACTTCTAGTCCCATGACATACTGGGCCAAAAAAGGATTTATGGAGGACACACTGATAAAAATGTAGATTTTGGAGTTGCCAGCCAAGAAATTCTAAAAAACTAAATCAAATCCAACTTAGGTTTGAAGTTATAGTTACGTTAGACCTATATGTAAAAGAGATTGTCTATTTAAAAAAAAAAATGATACTTTTAAATGGAACGTGTCATTGCGTACTGGACTCCTTGACCAAAAATAAGCAAGGATTTAAATAAATAAATTACAAGTAATACTGAACCTTTCCCCACAAAACAACATATCAATCATATACAGTAGCATATTCAATGTGACAGGTTCCTTTTAAACATGTTCAGGATAGGCTAAAAGAGAAAACACAGTAGTTTGACAATAAATGACTTCACCCGACCATGAACCCTGAGTGGAAAAAAGTTTTTTTGTTATCTTCAATTTCTGAAAAAGGGCCCAAAAAGAAAGCAAAATTCTGGGGGGGTTTGTAACTTTTGAAACACAACTGTATATATATATGTACTTACCTACCTGTTCCAAGCTGCTGCTACTCAAGATTGAAATTGGAACATGAAAATAAAGACTTTCATTTTCGGCAAGATGGAGCACTTCCTCAATACGCCTAAATGGTGCATAATGAAAAATTACCCGATAGGTGGAAAGGTAGACAAGGCCCGGATAAATGGCCGCTATGATTCCCAGACTTTAGACCGATGGACCTTTTCTTTTGGGGAGTTTTCAAAGATAAAGTATATTTAAGAAAAACATGCACAGTTGATAACATGATTTAGTTAATAAAATAGGGAACCGTAAAATTAAAGGGGTTGTCTCGCTACAAAAAAATACCCTTAAAAATTTTTAGGGAACATAAATTAAAAAATTTTCCCCAAATACATTGCTTTTTTTCATCTTTTTTGTTAAGGGCTACAAATTATTTTATCCCCTTTCCTGGTTCGGGCCAGATGGGAATAAAAATACCCCCCCACCACCCCACATACAAAATCTTTTTAAAAAAATGCCCCTTGTTCCGCCCTTGCCACTTTCAAAAAAAACTACACTATAAGCTGCTTTCCCAATGGAGTTTTTTGGGGTCATTTTTGTGCAAAAAAGGCAGAGCAGAAATGCTGTACATTTCTCCAAAAAAAAATGCCCCAAAAACCTCTCTGGTGAGAGCTCCCTACACAAGCAAGAAGAAAAAGTGGTGCAGGAAACCCCTCACCCACAGTAGGTTTGCATTTGTTTTACAATCGGGAAAGCCTAAATGCCATTTACAAGCACAAATATAACCTACAACCCCACCAATCACATCACAGTAGTCAGGTCACCATAAAAGAATACGCACTGTTTCAAACAGAAGAAAAAAAGCCCCCTGACAGGGGGCTCACAGGAACATCACTTGATGGGAGTTTTTCTCTTCCCTTTTCTTCTCCATCGGGCCCCAAACCCCATGACGTTTTCCCCTGATGAGACTTCCTTCAATTTTTTCTTGTTCGGTACAGAAGCAATGTCTTCTTCTCCCAGACACTATCGCCCCTGTAGAATTTCCACAATTTTCATCTTAGACTTCTTTTCCAGTACTTTCCATCAACCCGAAAACAGCATATGTTAGATCCTTAAAATTAGAAATTAAAAAAATGTAGATAAGTGGCGGGAAAATGGGAGACCCCATTGGGGGAGGCGGGCCATATATAGGCGGGGCCCAAAGTTTATAGGAAGGCAGGCCCAGTATGTTGGAGGCAGGGCCATATATGGCAGGCAGGGCCACTTATAGGTAGTGGGGGCCAATATATGGGGCGGGCCCATGGCCCGTTACAGGCATGCAGGGCCATATATAGGCAGTCAGGGCCACTTATAGGTAGTCAGGGCCGGTATATAGGCAGGCAGGGCCACTTATAGGTAGGTAGGGGCAGTATATAGGCAGGGCCAGTATATAGGCAGGCAGGGCCAGTATGTCTGTCTCAGATTTGGTATTACTTGGGCATTATATGGTGCCATTATTTGAGCTCTATATAGTGGCATTTTTTTAAAAAGCTATATAGCTATATAGCATTGTATGCAAAGCTGGGAGTGTGATCTCAGATCTAAAATCTGCCATTGGGCCTAGAAGACTTTAGATACATCCCTGAAAAGAGCTAAATAGTTGTCAGATAATAAAGACTTGCGTTGTGCATAAACAGATTAACCCCCCTAAAATCTAAATTTATATGTCCTATACTAAAGAGTTAAAGGGTTTTTTCCCCGAAATGACTTCCTTACCCGTTATTGCTCAGGACAGAAGAAAAACAAATCATCGGTGTCATGAACTGCTGGGGGGAGAGAGAGGGGGCCGGCAGAGTGGTAAGCAAGGGAGCGCTTATGTTCTAAGATTTTCATAAAACTAGTGGGGTTTTCTAACAGCGAAAGCCTCATACATGCACATTTCTCCCCACCCCCTTGCAAGTCCCTTATGTTCCCTGTCATCAGATAAGAATGCAAAACACAAGCCGGCCGATCACTCCAGGGCTGTCTAATGTAAAAATTTCTTTTAACTACGGGGAGAGAAAACTGTAGCTCCACAGGCTTCACTTTTTATAATCGCATAATTTAAAGGTGATTAAATACCTATTTTTGAGGATCCCACGTCAACATTACATCGTGGCAAAACCCCTTTAAATTCTCTACTCCCTACACATAAATAGTAGAACAGAACATGGCAATAATTTAGCTGTGAGGTTTGTATTCAGTCCTCCCCACACCTCCCTATATAAATGTTTCCCATGAATGCATTTTTATTTCATACATAATAAGATCTCCACACTGTGGATGTATAGGTATTAGTGACATTTAAAGCAGATATAAATGTCCCACTTAATATGTAGTTCACATGGTATCTCGGTCAAACAGCCGGCGCACAGCACATTACACAGCGGATGGTACTTGTGAATTTCCACAGATCTATTTTAGTTCTGAACCTTCTGAAAAGGTACAAATCAGTCATTGTCAGATCTGTAAGGTTACATTCATGTGGTCTAAAAATCAGGAAAAAAATTTTTTCATATCACTAAACCCGCAGGCTCCAGAATGCGTTCGTTTTTAATAGGATCAGTCAGATGGGCTATAGCTACAGGAGCTGAAAAAGTGATGTTTGCTGCATTGAACATGATGGGTCCTTTAAGGTACTTTCTGAACAAAGAAAACTCAAAAAAATAAATTGAATAATCATTGTATTCTGGAATGTTCTCTCTTTTAGAACCTCATCTCTTGTGTGCCAGATGAGATGTAGCAGCAGCGTGCTGAATCCCTGTCTGATAGTCTCCTTAAACAACCCAAAAATAAAAGCCGTTGCTCCGTTGCTCCGTTGCTGCCGCAAATTAGAAAAACGGTTGGGTAGATTTACTAACCTTGTGTCATACTCAGTAGTACGGAGAGAAAACGCTGTTAAATAAGGTATTCCTGTTTCACTGATTAGCTTTAAACATGAAGGCAAAGGTGCATAAAGACTATTACCAAATACATTGCGCATCTGAATTTGTTTTATTTCAGTTAGGAGCAGATCTTATGTCCTGCTTTTGCACACAGGCTTCCCTACTTACAGGCTAAAGGAATGGTCGGGATGGTGATGACAATCCTTGCTGTGTTTCTTATCTTGAAGGACAAGAGATTGTTTACATTACTTACTGACAAGTTTTAACCCTCTAGAGTTCTTTACAAACCTCCTGCACTAATGTAGCCGAATCAGCTAGAAATAAGAGCTGATTTCCAATCATGCGTAGAAACCACCCACATCCTAAACAGGAAATATATGTCTAAAGCTGGCTGTGGCTCTGGGAAACAGGATGGTGAGAAAATCTATTTAATAGTGGTATATATTTACAGTATGGTCTGTACTATTGGGTACCAGAACGTTAAGTGCCCGTATAACATATTCCGCCTCAGCTAATCATGAGAAGAAAGGAGATCCTGGGTCATAGGAATAGTTGTTGATATTTTAGTTGGTTCCAATTAGTCGAGTTCCAGTTAGTTCTAGAGAGTTTAAAGAGTTTTCCAGCATACAAGAAAACTAAATGATGAGGACACTACTGCACCCCCCACCCACCCCATAAAGAAATACTCACCTTCCGCCTTATCGTGGAGGCTCTTACCTATCTTCTGCTTACCTCCGAATATGATGTCAGATTGGCTGCAGCAGTCATTTCCCTGTAGGGGGTGAGACCAAACCTATAAACAGTGGGGTGTTACATGTATTGGATATATTTATAATGTGAGTGAATATAGTGTATATATGTATATAGGAAGGGATTAATGATAGTGACTAAGCCCTTGTAAGTAGCAGCAGAGGTGCCTTAAAGGGGTTGTCTCACTACATGGATTCATCTCACCTGTCCTGTTTTCTCGGTTTAATTTTTTAATTCAGGGGCATGCTTACTTTACTGGCTACTACTGGCCTGCAGTGACGAGCTGCTGAGGACACCAGGTCTGTAGCTATAGCAACCAGTGCTGGCTGCCTATCATGAGAGATTGAACAGGTCTGTAGCTATAGTGACCTGAGGAGCTGATGCAGCTCATACAAGAGGGGATATCAGGGTGTACATAGGACACTGTTAATGGACACATATTGCAAAGTGACTTGTTTTTCAAGATCTTTAACATAAAAAAGCAATCCTTGTAGGGAGACAACCCCTTTAAGCTCCACAGAGTGGAGAATGCCTGCAGCCAATCAGTGTAGAGAAGAAGGGATGGGCTGCAGGGCCTAGTAAAAAGGAGTCTTCTGTTCAGAAGTTTGTATGTAGGGGGAGTTCTGTTAGTTGTTCCAGCATAAGGGGGCTCCTATCCACTATCCAGCAGTGGAATAGGACAGGACAGGCATACCATCTGCCAGGAGGTACTGCCCGTAAGAAGAGAGAGAGGAAAGGCAGAGAGAATATCACAAAGAGAAAGAAGTGGAGTCCAGCAGCTGAAGGTACAGAGACAGAAGAGAATCGCTAGACAGAATACCCATGAGGCTCAACACTTAGGTGGTGCATAATTGGAGGAAGTGGAGTTTGGGATATAAATTTGAAAAAACGCTTATTACAAAGGGAATGCAAATGGATTTGCCGGTCGGTTTGCAAAACCGCCGGACGGATAACCCGTGCAGTGGAGACTGCTGCACGGGTTTTCCATAGAGCACCATTGTGCTCATTTTCGGCTGGTTTTGCAGGCGGTCTTAAAAACCACAAACCGGTTGAAAAATCGTCCGAAAACCCGTGCCGTGGGGACATGCCCTAAGGATTTCCTGGCCCATGAGCAGGCTGTCCCCAACCAAAACCTGGGCTCTGTGAAGATTCTAAGATAGGCTTAGGAAGGTTTTCACAGCCACAGCTACAGAAATAGACAGAGTAGAAGAGAAAAGTCACCAGAAAGAGAGGTTAGAACACCCATACCAGTCACTAGACTCCTGTGCTGTATGAGGGTTTCAGGGAAATGCATTTAAAGTTTCAGCTGGGCCTAGGGAGCAACAGTTAGACTGCAAGAGAGATAAATGAGAAAAAGCTTTTCCTGCCTGTTGTGGAGTTGTAGGCTGTAAGTCAAGGACCAGTGGCTAAATGTAATGTACCTCCATGACTACGTATGAAAGACTGTAAGCATTTGATTTTAAATGACGAGCTGTGAATCACGCCTACAAGATCCTTAAAGGGGTTTTGCCACGATGTAATGTTGACGTGGGATCCTCCAAAATGGGTTTTTAATCACTTTTCTAAATAATAATAATAATCTTTATTTCTATAGCGCCAACATATTCCGCAGCACTTTACAAATTCAAGGGTAAACATACAGTCATTACACATTAAAAGTACTTACAGATGAGACACAAGGTGTGAGGGCCCTGCTCGTGAGAGCTTACAATCTATTAGGGTGTATGGGTGAAACATACGGTAAGAAGTGCCAAGTTTACAATGGTCCGGCCATGTTTCATAAATAGGGGGTGGTTTACATGAAAAATGGATGAACCTGCCACCCAGACTGTACATCTATATACAGATAAGTGCCTGTGAGTGCCCAAGTGCAGGGAGTGACAGATGTGTGTGATAGCAGTTAGGGATCTTGGTGGGCCAGACCGAGAAGATGTATTTTCAGGGCCCTCTTAAAACTGTGAGGGTTGTGAATATGCCTGATCGCCCGCGGTAGCATATTCCAGAGAATTGGTGCCGCACGTGTGAAATCTTGTAGGCGGGCATGGGAGGTTCGGATGATTGAGGAATGTAGTCTGATATCATCAGCAGAGCGGAGAGCACGGGTAGGGTGGTAGACAGAGACTAGGGAGGAGATGTAGGGAGGAGCAGCGCTGTGGAGAGCTTTATGGGTGAGAGTGCTGAGTTTATACTGTATCCTGTACTGGATGGGCAACCAGTGCAGTGACTGACACAAGGTAGAGGCATCAGTATAGCGGCTGGAGAGAAAGACAAGCCTGGCTGCTGCATTCTGGACAGATTGGAGATGGGAGAGTTTGCAGAGAGGGAGACCGATAAGCAGGGAGTTACAGTAATCAAGACGAGAAAGAATAAGAGCAGTAATGAGAGTTTGAGTTGTTTCCACAGTGAGAAATGGACGGATTTTGGAGATATTTTTGAGGTGCAGGTGACAGGAGCGGGCAAGGGATTGGATATATGGGGAGAAGGTCAGATCAGAATCAAATAAAACCCCTAGACAGCGGGCCTACTGCCTAGGAGAAATGGTGGTACCACATACAAAAACAGAAATAGCAGGGGGGGGTTGGTTAGTAGAGGGGGGCAAGAAAGACAAGAAGTTCATCTTAGTGGGGTTTAGTTTCAGATGGAGAGAGGACATGATGTCAGAGACAGCGGCCAGACAGTCACTGGTGTTTTGGGTAGCAAGGCTGGAGTGATGTCAGGGGAGGAGGTTATAATTGGGTCTCATCCGCTGAGAGATGGTACTGGAACCCAAATCTACTGCTGGTTTTTCCAAGGGGGGCGGTACAATGAAAAAGGGGGAGGGACCTAGAACTGATCCCTGAGGAACTTCCAACAGCAAGAGGAAGAGGAGAGGAGGTCGAACCAGAAAATGAGACACTGAAATGAGCGGTCAGAGAGGTAGGATGAGAACCAGCGAGAGCGGTGTCCTGGAGGCCATGGTGCTGAGCATGCTGAAGGGAATTTGGTGCCACAGTGTCAAATGCTGCAATGAGATCCAGGAGAAGCATCAATGAATATTACCCTAATTTTCTGTTCTAAGGCAACATATTCGCAGCACTTTACAAATTCAAGGTAAACATACAGTCATACACATTAAAAGTACTTACAGATGAGACTACAAGTTGAGGCCCTGCTCGAGAGCTTACAATCTATTGGGTGTATGGGTGAAAACATACGTAAGAAGTGCAGTTTACAATGGTCCGCCATTCAAAATAGGGGTGGTTTACATGAAAAATGGATGAACTCACCCAGACTGACATCTATATACAATAGTGCTGGAGTGCCCATGCAGGAGTGACAGATGTGTGTGATAGCATTAGGATCTTGGTGGGCCAGACGAAAGATGTTATTTTCAGGCCCTCTTAAAAACTGTGAGTTGTGAATATGCCTGATCCGCCGGGTAGCATATTCCAGAGAATTGGTGCCGCAGGTGAAATCTTGTAGGCGCATGGGAGTTCGATGATTGTAGGAATGTAGTTCTGATATCATCAGCAAGCGGCAGGCAACGGTTAGGTGTAAACAGAGACAGGAGAAGATTTGGGATGCAGCGCTGTGAGAGCTTTATGGTGAGAGTGCTGAGTTTAACTGTATCCGCTACTGGATGGGCTACCAGTCAGTGACTGACAAAGTGTAGAGCATCTATAGGCTGGAGAAAAGACAAGCCTGGCATGCTGCATCTGGACAGATGAAGGAAGTTTGCAGAGGGGAACGATAAGCAGGGTTACAGTAATCAGCGAGAAAGTATAAGAGCGTAATGAGAGTTTGAGTTGTTTCCACAGTGAAATGGACGGATTTTGAGATGTTCTTGAGGTCAGTGTACAGTGGCGGAAGGGATTGGATACTATGGGGAAGTGTCAGATCTGAATCCAATCATGACCCTCTAGACAGCGGCCTGCTGCTAGAAATGGTGGTACCACATACAGAAACATAATAGCAGGGGGGGTTGGTTGTAATGGCTGGAAAGACCAGAAGTTCAGTCTTGTGGGTTTAGTTTCAGATGGGAAGGCATGATGTCAGAGACGCGGCCAGACAGTCACTGGTGTTTTGTAGCAAGGCTGAGTGATGTCACGGGAGGAGTGTATAATTGGGTGTCTCGCAATAGAGAGGTACGGAAGCAAATCTACTGATGGTTTGTCCAATGGGGCTGTTGTACAATGAAAATAGAGAGGACCTAAACCATATCCCTGAGGAACCAACAGCAAGAGAAGGGAGAGGAGGTTGAACCAAAATGAGACCGAGGATGTCTCAAAGGTAGGATGAGAACCAAGGAGAGCGTGTCCTGGATGCCAATGTGCTGAGCATGCTATGGGAAGTTGGTGATCCACAGTGTCAACATAGCATGCAATATCAGAGAAGCAACAAGAGAGTTACCCTGAATTTGCTGTGTAGGAGGCATTTGAGGACTTTAACTACAGCAGTTACAAATTGCAGTCTGAAGAGTACAGCCTTCCTTACATGCCCCTGGTTACCTTCAAAGAGTCTATTAATACAGCCTGACAAGAGTGGACAGGCTTGCTCAGCAGAGCCTTCTTATCTGATGAGACTGAGCTGAGAAGTTTTTAAGCACAGCCGTAGAATAGTTTCTTGTATACAGGAAAAAACTAGTTGTATTGATTAGATACCCTTTATGATGACTGAGAGAACATAAGAAACTTCAAGCTGCTGGTAGACATAGGTTCTCTTTTGTAATAGAATCCACAAGTTATAGTTTTTATTCGTGTACATGTCACAAGATCCCTTGCAGCTGCTCTCCAGTTTGTTTCTCTCTTAGCCAGGATTGTTCTTTACATTAGATCTAGCAATAAGCTCCTGACAGTGCTGTCTGAGGCTGTCTTGCTGACATGCTAATCCACTGATGTACTGTTTATTATTTCACTTAAGTTTTGAGATGCTCCCTTGGATTCCTCACTCCTCACTCCACTCCTCACTCCCCCACCCTCTCTCCCCTGCAGCTTGTTAAACTCAGCGTGATTTGTTGACATTCTGCCTGGGCTGATAAGGAGAGGTAAGAATCTATCTCTCGGCAAATCCCCTTTAAAGCTGTGTCTCTGACTTCCAGCAACAACACACCACTACCCACACAACTCCCACTACTTAGGCAAGATGGATGTGACTAATTTATCATACTGCATGCTACATGATAAATTCCTTAGGCTTGTTTAAATTATTATATTTGTAAAAGGTGTCGGTAGCTGGGGCACCATAAATGGAGGTATGCTGTGTGAAGATGATATGGACCTACTAGTGGTGCAACTGGTGGAAAAGAAACCACAGAGACATCAACTTTGGCATCTTGACAGGTTTGCCCACACTTCTTTGGTGAGATTCCAGGCCCAGCAATAGTGACGTCTATGTGCTTTGGTTAAACTATGCCTAGAGACTCACTGTTTCCCTAGGAATCCTAGACTGGCTAGCTACACAGGACTAATAGTCTCTGTATGTCTTTGCTTGTGGACCTTCTCCAATTACTACTCTCTTTTTCTCTCTGACTCTATATACTTCACTCTGTCTCCTTATTTCTTCTTCTCTTTATTGTGTGAGTATTTCTTTTTCTTTAACTAGATCGTTGACTTCTGTCTGCTTCTTCTTCAGCACCAGCTGAAGGACAGATGACCCCTTATGCTGCTACAACACTTCAACTTCTAACTAACAGCAACAACTAACTAGCTAGCTAATATGGCAAGCCCTTATATGCCTGTAGCCCCTCCCTTCCTCTACGTAGGGTCCCCTGGCATACTCCTGATCGACTGTGGTACTGGTGCCTAAAACGCAAGTGTCATAATAAAGTGCTATATTAATATCATCATAATTATTAATATTATATACACATTTACATTACTGTATACAAGTAATAAAATATTATAAACATTTCAGTGTAACTGTCTTGTGTATATACATACTGTATATACATACTGCATATTCATTATCTCACAAAAGTGAGTACACCCATCACATTTTTGTAATTAATTTTATCTTTTCATGAGACAACACTGAAAATATGACACTTTGATACAATGTAAATTAGTCAGCGTACAGCTTGTATAACAGTGTAAATTTGGTGCGCCCTCAAAATAAATCAACACAACACTGGCAACAAAAGTGAGAACACTCCTAATGAAAAATTGACAAATTGTCCCCAATTTGCCATTTTCCCTCCATGGTGTCACGTGAATTGTTGGTGCTATAAGGTCTCAGGTGTGAATGGGGAGCAGGTGTGTTGTATTTGGTGTTATTGCTCTTACACGCTCTCATACCGGTCACTGGAAGTTCAACACAGCACCTCATGGCAAAGAACTGTCTGGGGATCTTAAAAAAAGAATTGTTGTTCTACACAAACATGGCTTAGGCTACTAAGAAAATTAAATTGTCAACACCCTGAAACTGAGCTACAGCACAGTGGCCAAGACCATACTGCAGTTTAACAAAAAGGATACTACTCCGAACAGACCTCGCCATGGTCAAACAAGGAAGTGCAAGGTAGTGCACGAGCTCAGCATCATATCCAGAGATTGTTTTTTCAAAATAGACGTATGAGTGCTGCTAGCATTGCTGCAGAGGTTAAAGGGGCGGGTGTCAGCCTGTCAGTTCTCAGACCAGATGCAACACACAGCATCAAATTGGTCTGCATGACTGTCATCCCAGAAGGAAGCCTCTAAAGATGATGCACTAGAAAGTTTGCGGAAGACAAGTAAACTAAGGAAATAGATTACTGAAATCATGCCCTTTGGTCTGATAAGACCAAGATAAAATTATTTGGTTCAAATGGTGTTAAGCATGTGTGGCGACAACCAGCTGAGGAATACAAGGATAAGTGTGTCTTGCCTACAGTCAAGCATGGTGGTGTGAATGTCATGGTTTGGGGCTGAATGCTGTCAGCTATGGGGAGCTACAATTCATTGAGGGAACCATGAATGCCAACATGTACTGTATTATACTGAAGCAGAACATGATCCCCTTTCTTCAGAAACTGGGCCACAGTATTCCAACATAATAATGACCCCAAACACATCTTCAAGACGACCACTGCCTTAACAATAGAAAATGAGGGCAAAGGTGCTGGACTGGCCAAGCATGGCTCCAGACCTAAATCCTATTAAGCATCTATGGAACATTCTCAAACAGAAAGTGGAGGAGCCCAAGGTCTCTAACATCCACCAGCTCCGTGATGTTGTCATGAAGGAGTGTAAGAGGATTCCAGTGGCGGCAACATGGAAGCTCTAGTGAAATCCATGCCCAAGAGTGTTAAAGCAGTGCTGGAAAATAATGGAGGCCCCACAAAAAAATTTACACTTTAGGCACAATTTGTCCATTTTCACTTAGGATTGTTCTAACTTTTGTTGCCAGCAGTTTAAGCATTGATGGTTGTGTGTTGAGTTATTTTGAGGGCACACCAAATTTACACTGTACTACTTTACATTGTACCAAAGCGTCACATTTTAAGTATTATCGCATGAAATGATATAATACAATGTTTACAAAAATGTAATGGGTGTAATCACTTTTGTGTGATACAGTATATATGTATATACACAAGTCAATGGTCTTACAATCTACATACAAAGTAATGGTTCATTTTTTGCCAATAATGTACACCTATATTTTGGTGCAATTTTGATCACTGTTGTTACTTTTAAGACACCCCCTTTCATATGCAGTCACATGCTTTCCCCTTTAAGCTATAGCCACGGGATGCACAATACGCAGTCCAGAAGTCACATGCAGTCCCCACTACCCCTCTGTGCAACCCCCAGCCATCAGGACACAAACATCCTTTGTCTCTTTTCCTACTTCAGAAAGTAAAATTCATCTTTCACAGCTGCATTCAACTGATGACATTGTTATGGTGGGCACTGTATGGTTGGCACTGTTATGACTGTCACTGGTATGGCAAGCACTAAATGGCTGCAACTGTTATGATGGGCACTAGTGTGGTGGAAAATGTATGTGGACTGGAACTGTTGGGATGGTATGATGGGCACTGAGGCTGACACTGTTATGGTGGGCACTTGTAGTGGCGTAGGCACTGTTGTTATGGGCACTGATATGGCAGGCAATGTAGGGCTGGCACTGTTATAATGGTCACTGGTATGGTAGGCAGTGTAGGGCTGGCACTGTTTTGGTGGGCACTGTATGGCTGGCACTGTTATGATGGGCACTGGTATGGCAGGCAATGTAGGGCTGGCATTGTTATAATGGGCACTGGTATAGTAGGCAGTGTAGGGCTGGCACTGTTTTGGTGGGCACTGTATGGCTGTTTGGTATTTTTAGCAACCAAAATGAGCAATCCCGTAAAAACTGTTTTTGTATTATCTCTGGATTTCTTCCTCAAAGATATACCATAGAAATGTATGATAGGTTTGAGAGTCCATACAGGAGACAAGGAGGCTACATATGTGTGTTATTCTCTCTAGTTATACTGTAGTTGTGAATTGGCCACTTCTGTAACCTCCAAAACTACAATTATAATAGGTACCTAATATCTATTTTCTGGAGCATTGAGCAGGAGATCCCCATTCTGAACTCTGCCATCTCTAAAGTGGAACCAAGGCCTCTCAGCCTTTTTGGATATTTACAATTGAAATTCTTTAAAGGTCTCAGAGAACATCCCTCTGAAATTTACTGTGGTCCCTTGGAGAGGAGCAATAAGACAATCTCGGCTTTGGATCAGAAAATGCTGTGCACCCCTGCCATAATGCTAAGCATGGGTACATTTTACTACATGTTAGACACATTAGTAAATCTGTGTTTTAAATTGCACAAAAATTAACGCAATGCAAATAAAAGCAGATCTGTCTGGCTTCTGGAATATGTACGGTTGGGTCTGGAAGTTTTTGGACAGTGACAAAATCTACATAATTCAGCTTCTGTACATCACTATCCTTAATGTAAAAGTGTAGACGTTTAGCTTTTAAGCAAGGGTTAAACCAAAAATATGGCATTAACAGTATAGGAATTACAGACAACCTTTTATATAGTCCTCTATTTTCAAAGGTTGGAATGTAATTGGACAATTGACTGGAAATCTGATTTATGGTCCGGTGCTGCTTGTACCTCTTCATTTCATGACAAATTAAGGAGATAAAAGGCCTGGTGCTGATTCTGTGTAATAAATTTACATTTGGGAGCTGTTCAAAGGAAATCTCAGTATGTGGTCCAAAGAGGTGTCAATGCAAATGGAGGCCATCGCCAGGCTAAGAAGCAGAAATCAAAAGAAATCTGTCTAAGGCTGGGTTCACATGATGTTTTGGGACACAGAAGAAGTAAAAGCCTTTTCATTATACTTTGTCTCAATGTCGGTTCTGCTCCTGGTTCTGGCTTACAAATAATATACCTTATGAGCCAGAAAAATAGCCACAATTTTAGCAGTGACCACATAAATAATTTGATACATTCTTAAACGGAAATAAAACATTGAAAAGCCGGGAAAAACAAAGGAAACAACTAAAATGGATGATTGCAGAACCCTTTACCACATCTAGCACAGTCAAGAAACCTCTTGAGAAGGTAGGCACATCCAGGATTGAGATTCAAATCTTTAACAACAGGTTGCCTACTTGGTTTGATGGATTCCTGAAAGGCAGCACACTACAGAAAGTTTTTTTTCTACTATATATACCCGATGCAAGGTCAGAGCAGCACCTCCTTTAGAAGTTGTTACCATTTTTTAGACAAGCCTTTACTTGCTTTAATATATGATTATTTCTGGCCTGAATGAAACTAAATTTCCCACTATGGCTAAATAGGAAAAGGAACGGTCTTTCCAATTTTCATTGGCTCAATGGAACCAGGGGCGTAGCTATAGAGGGTGCAGAGGTAGCAATCGCTACCGGGCCCTGCAGTCTGAGGGGGCCCAAAAGCCCTTCTGCCACATAAGGAGATACCAGCATTGTAAGAGGCACATGGTAGCTGGAGGGCCCATTTCACTTTTTTCACTAGGGCCCCGGAGCTTCAAGTTAAGCTTCTGAATGGAACCATGCTCATTCCATTCCTACCAAATTATTGAAATGTCTCAATCACAGAGAAACAATGCAGAGAATTCATATACGGTGGTACTTGCCTCCTTAAAAACACAACAAAAAGCCATACTTACAGCTCAGTGGCTATACAATGAACTATTCCCAGTAGAAAGCAATATAAGCCCCAGTGCTACCTGGGAGAAGTTTTTACAGATTCAGCTCACTAATGAGCAATTGCTTGCCCACCCAATCACTAGAGGTGTGACTGCTTAATAAAAAGCTGCACATTGAATAAGTACCAGTTCACACCAGTATACAGAAAAACCACAATACAAGACAGGGGAGACAGCACTAATGCAAACATATGAGAAACAATCACTCACATGTCTTTGATGCATGAGGGGGGTAATTGCTAGTTTTACAATTGCGTATAAGGTAAAAGGTGCCAGTTATACAGTTACGTGTGGTGCACCATGCTGGCTTACAGCTAATTGATGACGCCTCTACTATTTGATTGGGTGTGTTGCCTAGCACATATCAAGTGTCCAACACAAAATACTAACACCTCTGCTCCCCAGTATCACAGGGCAAATCTACATACTGCAAAACAAAGTATGAGGTATTAGTTGGTATGTTCTCCAAATTACGCAAGCTCTCAACCCAAGGGTCCTTATTGACTTGCAAGTCCCACACTACCCTTACTAGCAATTTACAAAATCACTGAAAAATGGGAAATTATTTACCTTAGAACACTTGCCTCCTACCTAAAAGAAAAGTATTTGACTCTTACCGGACTGGCACACATGTTCTCTGATTCCTCTAACTTGTGTTGGAAGAGATATGGGCAACAGGTATTGCTCCACGTCTGGTGGGATTGTCCCATCATAAAGAAATTTTGAAATTCAGTTTCTAAACTACTCTATGAGGTCACAAAATTTTCCTGCACATTGACTCCTGAGTTAGAATTCCTAGATACAGGTATATCTGATATCCCCGGTTTTATTAGGGTAGTTCTCTTTCATATCCTTATAGCTGCAAGAACGGCAATTGTCCATAACTGGAAAGAACCAAGAGCTCCTTCATTGTCAGAAATAACGAGAAGAGTTCATTTTAGTTGTGTGTGTGAACTGCAATTAATAGATAACATTTACCATATAAAGCAGTCATTATGGTCCACCTGACTACTGTCTATTATAAATATTATATCCGTGTTTCCTTCTAATTTGCTTGCTTCTTTCTTATTAATATGTACGCTTTAACTGATGTAAGTCCCATAATGTATGTCAGTCTGGATATTTCAGTTTATTTTATCCATGAATTTTCCTTTTTAGTAGGTTTTATTGTTTATTAGTTTGTATTTGTTGTGTACTGTGTTTACAAAGATGTGCAAAGCTTTTCAAACAGTGATGATCATATATTTTCTTGTATGTACTTCTACTCCTTTTTATTTCATTTAATACAAATACATTTAAAGAAGTTTTTACCATATGGAACTACATTTCCCAACATTGCCTAAAATGGGTGTTTAAAAAAAAAAAAAACGTTTTAGAAGACTGAGAAAAAAAATTATAGACTCACCTTTTTTAACTAGCTCCATCCCATCGCTGAGCTCCAATACCACTACTCAACAGCGGATAAAATCATATTTATTGCCTTATTGTTCACTTGGCCCTGTAGACTTTATCAGGCCTCAGCAGTCTCTCCCTCTGATTGGCTGCATAGTCACTTGGCAGTGATCGTGATGTCATGGGCAGGTGTCCCCAGGACCAGAGCACAGCACTGAAACAGCCAATTAAAAAGGTGAGTCTTAATTTTTTTTTCTATTTCACCCTTTCCTTAGCCAATTAAAATGTTTGTTTTTTTTTTTACAGCCACCTTAACAATGGTAAGGATATTCTGGGAGTTCCTACAGAGGCTCATGAGACCTAGTTAGATACAGAATACACAATTATATTCAGTGACTCACAGGAGACGTCTTCTCTGAGTCCTTCCTTCTTTCCTCCATCTGTTCCAGACCATTAATTCTTCCATCTTTTTTTCACCTTTGCAGAGTTTGGCATCAGACATCTTTGATTCCTTGCTATTCCAAAAGATCCGTGGGGCACATGTATGAACCTGGCACCAACTTTCCAGTTCTACCTCTGTCCGATCCAACAGTATGTATAAAAGGGTCTCACAGAACATTATAAATGTCTCAGCCATGCTACTTTCAAACTGGTATGGATTCATATGACAATTTTGTGCCAAACTTTGGCATATTTTGGCGCATTGTACAAGTTTGGCACGACACACTCTCACATCTTTTAGCGCATTCAGAAGTGTCATGTCTGGCACAGATTGCACCAAGTATTGGCATACGATAGTTCATACATCTACATACATCATATATTCATATATTCATACATCTTTAGAACAGAACAAGGCTACAATAGTTTGTGTGACTCAAAACATGTAAAAAAAAAAAAAAACACACACTGCACCCCTTGAATATAATGATGCTACAATCTGTGCCCCTTTAGAACAATACCACAACCTGAAAATAACGCTCGGCACCAGGCCTTCTGAAATAAATGTGCTCCCACAAATGAAAAATACTTTACACAATGTACCCCCTGAAGTCAATTGTAATAGGGATATTGTGTACCCCTAATATTAATTATACAATGTAGCCATGAAAATAATAAGATACACTGTACCCCTTATATTAATTATACAGTGTAGTCCTGAAAATAATAAGTCACACTGTACAACCTGAAGTAAATCATAATACACACTGTACCCCTAATATTTATTATACAGTGTACCCCTGAAAATAAGACACACTGTACCCCTACATTTTAATACTTATTGGACAGATATATCAATAATGTCTTATACTTAGAGAGTATAAAATTAAACTAGTAAGTCTTAAAATGCACCAGATGTATTGTGTATTATAAATTTGTTGCATGCTTAAACAGTCTAGTCTAAGTTTACTCCATTTAATAGTTGGCTTAGTGTGCGCCATTAATTGAACCAAAAGTGTGCCACATGCCATGCCACTTTAAGCAATGCCCATTATCTATAAAGCCACTCACATTTTAGTGAGGCCACACCATTTTTGTGGAATGATGCACAGAAGTGTCTCAAAACTATCTAAAACACATAATAAATACAGTGTAAAACATGTAGGTCAGTATCCTGATACACATCACAACCAATCAAAGCTCTGCGTTCATTTTTTTTAACCCCTTTAACCACCAAGCCTTTATTTTTTTGGGCATGTTCGTTTTATCCCCCTTCTTCCAAAAGTCTTAACTTTTTTTATATTTCATAGTCATAAAAGGGCTTGTGGGACAATATGTACTTTTTAATTGTGCCACTGACCATACTACTTAATGTAATGGAAACCCTCCCCCCCCAAAAAAAAAAAATGTCTGTATGAGGTGGTGTGAAAAAAAAGTTATTTTCACCATTTTATTTTTATGGAGTCTACTGCTAGATATAATTGTCATGTTATCTGTATTCTACAAGTCAGTGTGATTCTGATGATACCAAAAATGTAGGGTTTTCGTTATGTTTTAGTACTTTTAAAAAAAATAAAAACATTCTCTATTTCTTATATTTGTGCTGCAGCACCATATTCCGTGACCAAACCCCTTTATTTTTACTTCACCTATGGACCAGAATAAGGGGTCGTTTTTTGCAGACTGAAGTGTGGTTTTATTGGTATGCATATGACTGATTGATCACCTTTTTTTCCAATTTTTTGGGAGGTGAAATAACCAGGAATTTTGAAGTTGGGAATTTTTTTATTCTTTGGTGATCACTGTATGGGATAAATGATGTTATATTTTAGTATGACGGACTTTTACAGATGTGGTGAAACTTTTTTTGTGTGCAGTAAAAAGGCAAAACAAGCAAATACATTACTTTTTGGATTTTACCTCGGTTATGAGATAAAAGAGATTTTATCTGCTCTGAGTGCACACAGGTTTCTATGGTTATGACCATATCTTCCTTCCTAATTAGACAGAGTAGGGAGTGATGACACCATGGATGGAGCTCACTCTGGAGAAGCGTCATTATTTCTAGTAAGATTAGCTTTTGTTCATACATAAACAAGTATTTTTACTTCTCAGAGTACTTTGCTTTGTTTACATTTGTTTAAATTGTGTATGTGACTTTTCAGGACATCAGAATAAGTGTTGTGTCTTGTATCCAGGTTGTGCAACCAATCAACCGCCTGTGGTAAAATTAGGCAACCATTTGGAAGCCTACCAGTCAGACAGAACAAAGGTAGTATAATTCACACCACCACTTAGAGAATACTTTAAGAGACAACTTCAGTAGTGCCAGTAATTTTGCTTACCTGCAGCTGAACACAGGATTCCTCACTGCTGCGACAAACTGAGCAAAGTACCCTCGCCAACTGTGATTCAGCAGAAAAAACAACAACATATCTACTGGTTGTATGATCAGACAGTGAAGTTCTCTGGTCACGGATGCCCCTCGCGAACACCTTGTCCCAGCGTCACGCAAAGCGCATCACGTGCTACCGACACCTAGCGGAGCCCCGTCCCGCACGTCGGGTTCGTCAGGTCCGCCCTCACAAATCACATCCCCGTGTCTCCACTCCGGCATTCACTTCCCACAGCACACCCTACCTGCTCAGAAACCTTTCTCCATCGCAAGCGGCTTGCGTGGAGCTCCGCCCCTAGGGCAACCGCGCAGACAGCCATTACCGTTCAGTTTGAAATTTAAAAAGGGACAGTGCGCCGGTATTTGGTCATGCCAGGAGCACTGCACCTATTTAAGTCCGAGCCTCTTCCTGGCAGACTTGCCCGGATCCTTAGTGGTTCATGCCTTCCAGGAGAAATCGCGCTTCCAAAAGTCTTGTCTAGTCTTGTCCAAAAACCGTGTAGCCGAACCTCCAGCTTACGTTCTACACGATCACGAACCTTGCCGCCAGCCCAGATGCCTTTCTCTAGTCAACTCTACGAACCAAGCCGCCATCAACTGACACCTTCTGCCTGTCCCCACTTACGAGCCAGCCGACGAATCTGATACCACCCTACCCCTTGGCCGCCACCGCAGGTAAGCCCCGACCAGAGGAAGTCGAACCTGGTAGACTCCCAGCCGCACAAGTCCATTCCCGCTTTGCGTGCGGGCACTGGTAATACACCAATGGACTGTGATAGTATGTTATAAAAGCATTCTCAGCTAATGTTTGGAGTTCAACTATCTATTCTGCTAGCAACAGGATGTATTAAGGAAGGAAGGAGACGGAAAGCTAAAGGGGGTGGAGAAATGCGGCAGAGGAGTTACCATGATGCCATGATGAGAAAGCAAGGGATAAAGTATCGTTCTGATTCCAGCAGAATGATTATCTCCAAGTGGATTCCATCTCCAGGGTACCTGACATCCTCACACAACAACACTCACAACTGGACGATGAGGATTAAACATCATCAGCTTAAAGGTATTTCAGCAAAGACGAGCAAACATGTAGTACAAGATTGACAATACTAGCACACCAGCCATGGCACTGCTTACCCCTCCTTCAGTGCATTTGAGGTCTGCACCAGCCCCAACTAACCATGGCAAGCACCTGGATTGGAATACAATGGCTAAAAACGCTTTCGAGATATTTCCCTACAAGCAATGAACATTACTTGACAATTCAAAGAAATAAATGCATGTTTACAATCTTACACTATGCGGGGGAGGAGGTGTATGCGAATCATCACAACTCTGCCTAACACTGCGGAACTCAGGAAGGGAAGAATCTCTCTCCTTAAGGAGAGCAACCGAACGAACTGCTTGTAAAAGAGTTTTTGTTTATGCGCCCTATTTGGCCCTCCTACATAGCATCTGCATATCACAAAGCATTATGGAAAGGAGGGCAGAGAAGCCCACAGCGCACCCTGTTGGTTGGTAACAAATCCTCATTTGCTTTTGACCCACCGAGTCTTGAGAAGCAAAACGATTTTTTACCAGCCAGTATCTCTCATCTACAGACAACGCTGTTCTTACAGGGATTATCATTGTCCCTCTTACAGTGAAGAGTAAGAAGATATGGCTGGCTGTAACACTGGGGAAGTCAGTGACATGAGGTATGCAAAGCAAGCATTAACCAAGCACTTCTCTCCACATAGTAAATGCTGCTATTTGAAATTTTCAAAGTTTAGACAGACAAAAGCAGTCGGCAACAGAAAGCATTGATGAATATCATGTCCGATTAAGACAACCTTGCAGCGTACTGTGAATTTTGCAGACACTGACGATGGAGAATTTCCAAATCAAAAAACAACAAAGATGGCGTGTCATCTAAGTTTTAAGAGAGACAAGCACGTCGGAGAACCCTCAATGACTTGGCAAGGCTGCTGGACACAGCCGCGTCAACCATGCTGCAGCCGAGAAACAAGCTAAACTCATAGGAAACATAGACCTGTAGTCCAGAGCAGCCATCCTTCTTGTAGCAAAGCTCACATCATAAGCCACATTGCCTTTACAAACAACCTGCAACCTGTCTACAAACTGTGGAGGTTCTTAATCCTCACCAGAGATTCCTGTGACCCAAGCAAGGGGAGTCTATGTCAATACTGTGGAAGGCAAAATAACACTTTGCAAAATTTTGCAGATCTCTACCACCATCTTCTCCAACTTTTCCAAGCATATCCATGCCCACGAAAGTGCTAGCAGTACAGATCCAACACGAATGCCACCTATCAATTAGCCCACACAACCTACCTTATCTCTCTCACAGTAACCTGCAGAGGGGTCTCAAATTGTGTGATGCAATAACTAAACCAAAACAATCATCTTAATAATATGCAAACCTGTGGAGAATCCCACCTGAGGTGGAATACAGGGGCCTCTGTCATGTTACAGTCATGCTTCTACAAATAAAGCTAAAGTCGAGCAGAACCTGACCCTTGCAGTATACTAACTGAAGATTTTCCTTATGTTTTCAGCCTGCCTACCTCTTTGTGCAAAATTTCAGTCAGAAACTACCATCTTGATTGGAAATTCCATCACAGACAACTTCTCTATGGTAGTGGAGTGCTCTGCAAGACAACCCTTCTTCACCAGCTGCAGTAGTGCTGATCCTCTTGGGTTTAGTGAGAAACTGGTTTAACCAGCGTAAACAAACTCTTCTTGTCCACAATGTTAATGCAGAAATATCCGCAACTCTTTCAGGCCAGTAAAAACTGAAAATACTTTCAAAGTGAAATTACATATTGATCATTCTGTACAGAGCCATCAGTTCTACCGCACAGGCCACATCCCCATTTCATTTCCGCAAGCTGGTGGAGAAAGAACTTCAAGAACACCAGGAGACCGTTCGATCTTATTGAACGGGTGGAAAGGCCCAACTCCATGGTCTCACCAACATTGTTGTAGCCCCTAAAATCTAAGCAACCTGGTCAAAATCATATTATGTGTGGAATGCGACAATGCCAATTCAGTGCTAAGCAAAGAACGCGAACGGCACATTACTCCTACTATGATGATAATTCTTACAGACCTAAATGGTGCAAAATATTTTCGAAAATTGATCTAAAATCATGTTTATCACCAGCTTGTACTGCATCCAGACTCCAGATATATTACAACTTTTTAGCACTCACGTCGTCTGCGAAGATTTAAAAGACTGACACTTTGGCATCTCATCGTCTGCAGAATAAATTTCAAAATGTTATCATAACAGTTCTTCTCTTTCAGGAATACCAGGAGTCCATCAAGTGTCAGTGATGACATCCTAAATCCTTTGGTACAACCCAAGAAAACATGACAACCACTTTGGAACAAGGTAATGTTCAGAAGACGCAAACATGCAACCTAAACTGTAAATACATCAAAGTGTGAGTTTCAACAAGGAGTTCGTTAAATTTTTTGGGCTATATTTTTTCTGCAAACGCATTCTTCAGCAGAACCCTCAGAAAATACAGCCATAACCTACTCGGCAAGCGCCCAACCCTCAACAATGTATCGATGTTCGGAAGTTTTCCCTGTCGGTAACTTACTACTGTGACGATTTAATAACCTGAACTGGCTACGAGTGGTCTGAAAACCCCTACGACACCTTACAAAAAAAGAATTGCCTCCGTGGTTATGTGACTGCTGAACATCAAACAGCATTTGACACACCCTGCGAAGTACAGTCTAACTAGTGACACAGTCATGGCCTATTTTGAACCCCCCTGAAGTCCTACAGAAGCTGATTGTGGATAGCACAGTCCTGTCGGCCTCGGCGCATTCTAACTCAGTCTCCAGAATGCAAGCATTTCTACAGTCTCCTATGCAAGCAAGGCTCATAACAAGACCGGAACAGGGTGCTATTTTCCCAAAACCGAGATGGAAGCCCTTGCTGTTTGTGTGGGATGCCTTCATTTCTTCCACCTTTACCTTTTTGGTCGTAAACCGTATATCAAAACAAGTGGATAATTCTCTCTGATCATAAACCACAATCATTCCTATATTCCAATAAACATTCTTTCGAAGCCACACTACCCATGCGCTTGCAACGTTGAGCTGCCTTCCGTCTACAAAATTACCGTTTTCATTTGAGATATTGAGTGAGCAGTGCTGGAAATAACCTGCAGATTACTTTTTCTAGACATCCTTCACCCACAATCGGCCAAGGGTGACCCTGCCGGCAACTGTTTTAGCAGCCGAGGAGAGCATGTGAATTTCGTTGTTGCACACTCTGTACAGAGAGCAATACCTTGAAGGAAGTTAAACAAGCGGTGCAGTCTGATCCCCTCAGCTTCAGTTAGTTATCGACACTGTACGATCTAAGAACTAGCGAGCTCTTTCTAGCTTGAGGCTCGCCTGCACTCCCAGGATCATACACAAATTCTTCAGTCTTCTTTAATACAAGACATTCACTGCTCATTACCGAGTTCAGAGTTCTATTACGTGACAGTCGTCTGTCATCTTCTGCAGGAGCTTCAAGCCAAGTGCTGACGCTGGCTCAAGAGGCTCATCCAAAGTGTGTAAAACACAAAGCAACTGTCTTAGAGAAGAAAAGTAACATGGTTTTCCAGTACGTAGGACAAAAAAAGTGGAAGCACTCATTGAAACATGTTATTCCTTGTCAAGCAAACTAGACAGTTGACCATAGCCGACACCAGTGCAAATGTCACCTCGCCACCACAACAGACCTTGGACTGCTGTTAGTAGAGTCTGATTTCTGCATTTTGCACATCAATCATTCCTATTTCATGTTTTCTAGATGATATTTTCTAGGTTTCCAGTCATTGAACACATTTCCACCAACATCTGCAAGGCGCTTATCAATACCCAAAGCTGACAAGATCTTCTCAGCCATATGGCGCCAATACCTGAAACGGTGAAAACCGACAATCTGGGCCGCCTTTTAATAGTGGCAGACTTTCAAAAAAATCTTTTGCAGCTTAATCTTGGCTTCACCCACAGAAAATAACCCTTACTGGCCTCAGGCAAATTGGGCGAAGTTGAACGTTTCAATGCAATCCATCAACAAGACTCTCAAATTGCCACCTTGGAACACAAAGGATTTCTACAACAAAACTGCACCGATTCCTTTAGACAGTACAAAAGAACAGCCACCGACTCACACTCCCACTACAGGAATAACAACCTGCAACTACGCGCGTTTTCAACAGTCCTTTGCCCATTCAACTTCCGGACATCCGCAGTTACGGTCCAACCACCATTGACACTCAAATGAATGCCAATCTGCGCAAAGAAAAGATAAAGAAATAGCTCGCGCCGGATAAGGGCTAGCGTCTCGCCAGCGCTGGAAGTGGGAGATGGACTTCTTGTTAAAAGGCTGAGACCCAGGTAACACAAAATATCATCTCCTTCTCAATCCAGAACCCTTCAGGTCACGAAACGTCAAAGGTACACATGGTTACTGCTCACACACACACAGAACTGTGCCAAAGTCACAAGAAACTTGTCACTTTTTAAAAAGCTTCGGGGCTATGATCCAGAGGCAACTACGAGCGAGGAGTTGGATGATGAAGAGATCCTACCAAGACACAATGGTTCAGACAACAACAAGGAAGAATGCCATTCAAAACAGATTTGCCGAATTCGTCAAGACTCTCCTCTCACACGCTACCCGATAATGAGTCAAGGCCTACCCCCTCATCCCTCAGGGAATATGTTCTGCAGATAAAAACTTTATTGCAATTGGGACGTTTTATTGATTGTTCATTTTCGTGGTTACATGTTTGTTCTTGTTTGTAAACGGAGAGAATGTTATGTTTATAAGCATTCTCACTAAATGTCAGGTTCACTATCTATTCTGACCTACAACAGTGATGTCTAAAGAGAAGGAGGAGATGGAGCTAAAGGGGTGTTGAGGGCGTACGGCTGAGGAGTTACAGGATGCCATGGAAAATTTTGAAAGCAAGGGATAAAGTGTTCTGATCCAGCAGATGATATATACTCCATGTGGATTCATTTCACAGGGTACCTGCATCCTCACCACAATACTACAGAAACTATACTTAGATTCCACTAACATCCCTGGAGTGGCTTCCACCATTAACCTGCGGTGTCCCAGAGGATCCACTACCAGACCGTTACATTCTCTTATTCTAGCAGTTATAATAAATCCTCTGCTTTTTGTTGCTTATTACCTGTTCCTTATAGAATTAACTTGGAAACTCTCCTACTATCCCCAAAGCTCTCCACAATGATGCACTGAACTTTTACATACAGTTGCAATCAAAATTATTCAACCTAAAGTGCAAATTAGGTTTACATGCAGAATCTAAAAACAAGAACAATTTAATAGCTCGAAATAACTAATATAACCAATGGTTTCTTCAAATTCAACACAAAATGGCACTTTAAATGACTGCTGCAGTCTGAGAATTATTCAACCACCTGAAAGGAATCCCTTATCAGCACACACGTTTGCAAATTAGGTGTTGTTCCAACCATACCTGAAGCAAGTAACTGAGGGCTTCATTATTTGTTTCATTATAAACTGAAGAGCAGATCCGAGTACAAGGACAACACTTAAAACAATATGTATATATACTAAATATTTATATAATACATATATAAATAAATAAATAAATAAATATATAATAATATATATGCACATATATATCTATCTCTATCTATATATATATATCTTTATATAAATATATACTAATATATATATATAAATATAAATATACATATAATATATATATATATATATAATATATATTGTGGCAGGGGCTGTTGCTAGGGTCCTAAAACATCCGGGCTACTCGGTGCCCTTTGGTGCTTTCTGTGTAAGGCTGGGTTTTAAGCATCACACGAACATTTTATCACGCCTCAATGTGAACTGCGGATGTTTTTTTTTACAGAGAAAAACCTGTTTCCTGTCACTAATTTCTGCAATATTCCCACACGATCGTCTCAATCTCCCTCACAGTCCACTGTACCGTAAAAATCACCACAATGACAAATTTACTTTTTCCACAAACTTCTCACCTTCATAATGACAAATCCCCTAAACAGTCACCAAATAATCCACCGATACATGGAGCAAAATCTACCAGAACAAGTTATTTGCTTACTAAAACCTCCTACAAAACCAAGACCCAAAACTAATACACTTTAAGGCTCAAAAATAAATCCTGCAGACCCTGACCGAAATACGCAACCCCCACATGTACTATCAGCGCTGTACACAGGCTCTGATTTTACATATACCACCGCGCCATATAAGCTTGACATGATAGTTGTAGATAACTAGTGTATGGTCTAGACTCTGCAGCGCGAAATATAAGTGATTACACTGACTGTTACATTTAGTAACTCACCGAGACGTCCTTTTCTGATCACCGTCGTTCCGTTTTCCCTTTATCTCTCCATAACCGGTTTTCATTCACACCTTCAATATCGCTGATTGCTCCCCAGGCCAAATAACTTGCGCGTCCTGAGGATTTGGACACAAATATCTTAGAATCCTCACATTTCCAGCAACTCCTTAGAATTATAGGTATAGCAGTATCTCCCTTACAGTTAGGTATATTAGGGGCACTGAAGCAGGTATATGGGGTCCCACCCCCCCCCCCCACCACACCAACAAAGGCATTAATATAGGAGGGGCACATTCAGTATACAGGGGGGCACAGGCATTATCAATAGGGTGCTACCGGCAGGTATATAAGGCACTGGCAGGTACATATAGGGGAACTGAGGCAGTATATGGGGGCCACAGGCAGCTATATAATGGGGGCCACAGGCAGTATAATGGGGGCCACAGCAGTAATATGGGGAGCACAGGCAGTATATAGGGCACAGTCAGGCATATGGGTGCCAAGGAGCACAGGCAATTATAGGGGCCCACAGGCAGGCATTATATGTGCACAGGCAAGCATTATAGGGGCACTGGCAGAGCATATGGGAGCCCACCTGCAGGATAGGGGGCCCACAGGCAGGATATAGGGGGCCACAGGAGGCATTAATAGGGCACAGACAGGGAGATAATGGGGGCCAGGACTGTATATGGAGGCCACAGGCAGTATATTGGAGGCCACATCAGGGCATATATAGGGGCACAGGCAGCCATAATAGGGGCACAGGCAGGGATATGGTGGCCATAGTCCATTATATGGGTGCCACCAGGCAGCATTATAGGGGCACCCAAAAAAACGGCAAGCCATTATAGGTGGCAAAGGCAGGGATATAGGGGGCCACAGGCAGGATAAGGGGCCACAGACAGTGAGGTAATGGGGGCCCAACAGGCAAGGATATGGAGGCGCCACAGGCCAGGGATATGGGGCCACAGCAGGCATATAGAGGGCAAACCAGACAGGCGGATATGGGGCCACAGGGAAGTGATATGGGGGGCACAACAGGCATATATGGGGCCACAGACAGGCACTATGGGGGCCACAGGCAGGGTTATAAGGGGCACAGGTACTACAGGCAGCCATAATAGGGGCAACAGTCAGGGATATGGGGGCCACAAAATGAAAAACAAATCCCCAAGAACCCGAAAATAACGAAAATTCAAAAACAACATATTGAAGTAAGAAGGAACAAATGAAAAAAAAAAATCCTAAAATAAATAAAAACAAAAAGTAATCATAAGAGGAAATACACACGAATAGGCACACAGCGACCTACATAAACGACAAGCAAAAAATGCAGAGTGATCGGGCAAGGAGAGGAAAAGAGAGAGATTGCTGCAGCAGCCAATCACAGTGCAGGGGGCCGTGTCCATGTACTGGGGCTTATCCCAACAGTCTGAAAAAATGATCAGCCAGCCAATCACAGTGCACGGGGAATGATCCAACAGCCAGGGGCGTGTCCCGTACCAGCAGCAGCAGAAAAGAACACAGATTTGCGCGAGAGAAAAAACTCATAAAGTGCTAAACCAATGTCGCGACCTGAAGGTATTGCAACCCAATCTAACAAAAGTGCCTCTATTTTTACTGTCACCATAATTTGAGACAAGATCTTTGTAGCGATACAACCCCTTTAAGATCACGTGGATACAATGAGATGCTTATATCTAGAGCTTTTACTAAAGCTATTAATCAGGATAAAAAAGGCTATAGAGAGAGCGAGCAAGAAACGTAAAAGAATGAAATAATAAGGTTTGTTTTGAGCCATTTGCGAACACATAACTTGACAGATATCTATATCAAAACGTGCTTTACAGCGCTACATTGGCACCTATATGGAGCAGAAAGAAAGGAGCAGATTTGAAACAAAAAACTTCACAACCCCCATTGTTTCTTTTAGGTGGTGTAAAAATCTGCGGGACGAACTAATAAAAGCAAATATATGGAAAAACATGACAACTGGTTAAAAAAACCTTACCCTGATATCAGAGACTAAAATATCGCCCGCTTTGTTTTGGCGGTGTCCCAAATGATAAAATTTGTATGTGACAAACAATGTTGAAAGAACAAGACATTTCCTAAATGTCGGTACAATACCATTTTCCTTTATTAAAAGTTGGCAACTTTTTATAAACTTACATTGGTAGAAGTCATAGTTTATGCAACAACAGATATACTCTTTATTGGACAATGACAGTATAGATCATTCATATTACGGCAAACTTTTGATTATTAATTCCAATTTGGGTTTTATAACAATCCTTCCTCATTAATAATATTTAACTGCTTCAAGTACCTAAAAACAGCCGCGCGCGCACGCCTCTAATTAATCTAAGCTCTAGTTAGTATGCCACAAATCTAGTCTATGCATGACATAAAGATTTTTGCGAGATAATCTAAAGGTCAGTGGATTGAAACTGCGCAGACAGAATAACACGGCTATGGTTTTATCGTCGCAACCTTTCTTCTCCTCTATACTAGGCATTAAATATGTCCTCTCGGCAGCTACAAACAAAGTAACAATTTGCTTGTAATTACAAGCGAGACTATGTCAGGATTCTAACCACAACACGACAAGGAACACAAGCTCGATGTACAAAATATAATAAACAGAGAGAAACTCCAACATTTAATCTCTTTCATAAATTCTATAGTTCCGTAGTAACAGGGATTAATAATCCATAGTCAACCCTTATTGGGAATCACAAATGTGGAACATTGTTCACTGTACAAACCAAAATTGAAAAATGATCCAAAATATCCATTAGGACAGATCAATATATGCTAGATATTAAGATATTTAAATTGCATGTCGAATCTCATTAAAGTGGAATATGCTTATGTGGTGTAATTGTGGTTATTACTAGATTGTAAAACCAATACCACCACTGTTTAAAATTATGTTGTGAACATATTTCACTTCAGTAAAAACAGGAAAAAGGTTACCCTTCGATTTATATCATCCCATATCCTCTTTGAGAAGCGTTAAATAGAGTAACCCCTTCCGGAATCCGATTTGCAGGCATAGACAGGTCTTCTCAATCAGGTACTAGTGTATAATAAACACAAAATTTTTTGCAAATAGAATCAAAACTGATTTTAAGAAAGCAGCTAAGCATTAGCTCCTTTAGGGTTAAAAGATTAGAAATTATGTCTTCCGCTATCATTTTATGACCATATTTTATATAGTTTGGTAGATTGTTTAAGGCACTCTGGAGAATAAGCGGCATGGTGTAAATTTGAATGACAGGCATGTAGGGGATTCTTAAATAAGGCGCTAGTGGAACGCCATTCCCTCCCCTCATCATGCCACTGAGAAAGTCATCTCCATAGGTGAAACGGAACGTAGGCCACACGAGTAATAGTCAACTCCTGAGGTAACTTGGCGATTTTTTTATATAATAAAGTATAAGATTGGTGACTGCCGTTTAGTATTGCTTCTCAAATTGTGGACCAACCTACAATACAATTACATACATGGGGAGCTTGCCTAACCTAGTGCGGACTAGATAACATTACCTGAATGGTAGAGCTTATCTACCTATGTAGGAGCCTACCTCGTGGTGGGGCTTACCTACGCAGCTTACCACCTAATAGATTGTGATCCTATTATACTTCAAATGCCAGCAGCAGAGTGCAATAAGAGATAGTAAAAGTGGACAATTTTTCTGCGCAGATACAGAATTACCTAATAGATCTACAGCGCAGAACAATCACTTGCAACAAATGTCCTAGAACCTAGATAGATAAAGCAAAAAACAAGTATGTTTTATGAAAAATCGAACACTTCATCACAGGCACCTTCCCATCCATTCCCTATTTTGCATCCCAACAATAAAAATAAACTAAATTGTTAACTGCCACATCTGTTAAAAATCCTAATTTAATTGCGAAATACTGTATTCTACAAATTTATCTCAACAAGGTCACTGCCAAAAAAAAAAAACTGCCAGAATAAGCATTTTTGCTGTTTGCCTATCTTTTCCCACTAAGTTGGAACTCTAAAAATTGTCACAATAATATTATAAGTACCCAGCAAAAGTAAACCAATGACATATACATTATTTTACAAGAGCAGTGAAACAAGGTAAACACTATCGATTTTGATCTAATAATTAGTGGAATTGTGCTGACCTATTAATATGGAAAAATTATTTACTTCTGTCTACGGAGAACCATAAAAAACAAAAAAAGAAGCTCAAGGGGCAAAGTTACGTTTAATTTAATTTTATCCACAATTTACCTCCCCCCACCCAACAGTGGTGGTGATTATAAAGCGAGTTACAGCAAATAAATTGTATACATGCCATATAATCATACCAATGAAAGATGCAACTTACTGACATTCAACTTTTCCCCCATAAAAACTGATGTTTTACAATAAGAAACTCATAAAACTTCCTCGAATTTAGTACTGTCATAATTCTACCAAGCCTTGGACTAGCATTAACATTTACATGTAATTTATGCAGCATAACAGTAAAAAAGAAAAAAAAAGGTTAATTATACCATATGTATCCCCAAATGGTGGTATTATGTTTCCCCTCACTTAGAAGCCAGATCTCCAAGGCTGCAAATGTTTTAGCAGCAGATAAATTAGATAGGTGTACAGAGTCTACGGAACGTCCCTCGTCTTTCATTCTATCTCACCCTCGATTCCTAACAAGGGGGTGTGCTGCAGGGTTATCCCTGGGTTACGATCATCAGTTGGGAGCTAGATGCAGCAGTGACTGCAGTACAAGTGCATGTTGACAGGGCTGGAAAGTGAAGTAAGGACTGAAAGTGGTCATACAACTGGATGAGCACCCAGAGATTAGGAGTGGAGCATAGTCAGACGGAGCTAGACTAGAAACATGGTGGTTTGAGGCAAAGTTGAAGGAACTTGAATGAACTCTGCGGAAAAAGGTGAGAGAGTTGTCTGAATGCCCTTAGTGATCAAACAGCCTTGCCAGCAACCTCATCAGTGTGTACTAGTTGTCTAGCACCATGCGTACACAGTCTGGCCAAGAGACACCAGGAGGGCGCGAGCGTGTGGAACAGTGACATAAACGATAGAGCACAATCAGGCTGTTTTTTATATTGTATTCCTTGCCCCACTTTGCTTTTTTTGTTTTCCTTTTTGTTTTTATGCAATGCACAATAAATTAAATACACTATAAAACCAGTGGGAATAAATACAAACTATAAAATGTCTTTATAACGTTAAAACCTGCACTCCAACAATTCAAAATATTACTTACCTCTCATGCAGAGCTGTTCTATTTCTGGTCGGACTTTCGCGCTTGTCTCGTTCCTTACTTGAAATCCTAATTTTGAAAAGGTTTCTTTAGGCGTTTTTGTCTTCTTCTTGGGTGCCTTCACGGCTTTGACAAACTTTTAAATTAATACACAAAAATAAACCTCAACTTACATAACCTTAGTTGTGTCTCTGAAAGTGCTTTCTGGGATCCCCGCTTGCATAAAATCATGTATAGCCACTAACCAAGTCTCTTAAAAGGGGTTAACCCGGCAGTTATTAAAGATGTCAATAAACACTAATTCGCTGGACAAAAGAGAGTTTTATTTTGACTAACTGAATAACTGTAAAACAAATTTTATATTGAAACAAGTAAAGATATCCACTACCTTCATGCTGTTGATTTCTTTTCTTTGCTTCCTTAGTCATCTATCATAAAAATCCACTTCCCGCTCTGTGGGAGTGTAAGTAGTACATCTTACAGCATCTCTTTCCTATTAGTCCCCGAGACTGCATTGTAATATCAGGACCTTCTTCCCATCCACAGTTACACTGCTGACATTGTGCTGATATTAGTGTGTATTTCCCCCAGCTCTGGTACTTTGCTTTCAGGATGATGATCAGCTAGACCATGAGTCACACATGTAAACTGTACAACAACTGCGCAAAGTCATATTTTCATGACTGCGCAGTATACCGCCCACTCCCCCACCCCCAACTCTATTAACTGCTGTCCTCTGCTCCCATTAAGTTCTGCCAGCAGACTCGAAAGTTTAACAGCTTCCACTCCCCTGTAATTAGCTACTTTGATTACTTCTTATCACTTGCGAACTACAGGCTGACGCGCTAGAGTGGAGAATGCTGCTCAGGTCACACCCACTACCAGGGGAGGTGTTTTTCTGACACAGCATGACTTTCAAAGCACACCCACTGAGTGATGATAAAACGTTAACTGAGGCATATGATCAATAATTGTCAGCGTGGGTTTTTGCAGTGATAAGGGGGTGGGATGGACAGGGCGACTTTGCCTGGTTTTGCACAGTAGGACAGGTAAATCATTTTTTAATAAGTATGAATTACAAAAGTTAAATACTAATACAGTTTCTGTGAGCCCTATTAACAAAGACAAAAAAAGATCATCATTCTAAAGCAATACACCTAAAAGTGGTGCGCTCCATCTACAAATGTCCGCTGCCAACTCGCAGAATTTCAAGCATTACATTTTATATGATCCTAATTACTGCAGATAAATTAGAGCCAGAAAGCCATACAAAATCTTATAATTAGTCTGCTCTGATCTTAAATAATGCACTGCCACACCCACCGCCTCCCCTAACCTTGTCTTTTTTTGTTAATGCTTTATTAGTCTTTCAGATGTGTTTTAGCACTAGAGTCATATGGAATTAAGGTCCCTAGAGCGTCTCTTGCATCAATGTAAATGTCCGTCGTCTGTTGTATTGTTTCTCTCTGTAGTCCATGGGATTGCCAGATATCAGTGTATAAACTGTGGAGTTATTTAATTGTTGAGTGTTTCTGATCAGAGCCACCAACTTTTTATTAATGTCTTTGGTTGTAAAATCAGTAAAAAAAATAATATTTAAAAATATGCCCCTGCTTTGCAGTAATGTGACATTCGGTGCAATCTAGGGGTGGATCTATACACTGCATCATAACTGAGAGAAGCAGCCATGGGTATACAGACCATGATGACCATGCAGGGGCATTCTGGGTCAGTGGCATCAGCGACAGGGGGCATATTTTTTTATACCATGTTATGGGCAGAAATAAGTCCTCTTATACTTCTAAAAAAAAATTGAATAAAAGACTACAATATGAAAATTCATGTACTACCCGTTGACTAATTAGGGGTTTATTTCCATGTTTATGATGTTTACGCGCATCTATTGCAATACTGCCAGAACCACACCTGACCAGCATCTCCCTGTGACCCCAACCAATTCCTAAATGGAGAGACCCATATTCCTTACAACAATCTCCTACTCAGCAGGCCATCTGTGCATCGATACTGTAACACAGCAAACTTTTACAGTGAACAGGGCTGTGTTGTAGTTCCTGCAGAAATAGTGTTACTGGGAAGCACTTGCTTTTTATTTCAACAATGACAGATAAGAAGGAGCTACAGATCTTCATTAATGCTATCGGCACCTTTATTATAATCCTAGGGTCACTAGCGAAGTTAGCCCCCACCAATGTACTCAAGTGATGGCATATAATAGAGAGTGGAAGCGCCCATTAAGAACTTACCGAATAAAACATCAGGAGGGTTCCCAATGAGAACAGTCTCATAGTGGCCGGAAATGCACTATAATAGACTTGAACATAATGAAGTGTAGAATCACTTTAGACAATCTGGATATCAAAGTTTTCCATGTTAAGTTATTAAAACAAAGGCCTCTTTTCGGATAAAATACCATCTTCTGTCTAACAATTATGGCTGCCACCTTTCAGCATTGTTTGCTTTGCCATATACTGAGCGTAAATACCATGCCAAAGAGACTCTTTGGATAACAAGAAGAAAATATACTGATTTTAATTAAGGCAAGGTTGTGAAGGCATATTACTGTTTCAAATGCAATCGTGGATCAATGGAAGAAAAACATTTTTTTTTTCTCCTCGATCACAGATCAAGATTCTAAGGATGCGAGCAATTTTGTGATGCCCTATACTCATTTTTGAATGCCACAGAGATTGAATATTTTGATTCCCCTAATTATTGAACAAGTACATTTTTTTCATTTAAAGAGAACACCTGTCACATAGTTATCTCAACTTGCCCCCCTGGCTGAGGACAGAACAAGGTAGTGTCAGACCTCGAGTGCTGTTTCCAGCATGTGTCCCCTTATTCTGTAAGATGCTGTATTTCTAAGTGTATTTAATGCTCAAATCGTGCCGTTTTCCCAGCCAGAAAAGTCATTGTCGAAGAGTCCATTCAAGAGTGCGTCCAGTTTTTTCCAAACCCCGGCACCCCACTGCGTGAGGCTAGCCCCCGCCCACCTCAACTGACAAAAACCTATTAACATTGAATAGTAGAAACATGTGAATAAACTGTCATGTGGGCGAGCTATGCCTTTGTGGGTGGAGCTAAAAGAACACCTTGCTCATGAATAAGATTGAGGAGAGTAACTGCTCTAAAATCTACAGCATCTTACAGAATAAAGGGACACTAGCGGCTAGAAAACTAGCAGGTTCTGACCACTAGCTTATGCCTGCCCTCAATGCAAGGGAGGCATAACAACCTATGTACCGGTATTCCCTTTAAATACCATCACATAAAAGATTCATGGAGTGCAATACATATCTTAACAGGTGAACCTGGTCACATTAAACATAGTCTATCTTCATGCCACAATGGTATAGAACCAGGAACTGCTTGATAACAATTGATATATACAGTGGTGGCCAAAAGTATTGGAGCGCGCCCCACCCACATTCGGTGCAGAAATACTCAGTTTTCTTTCACTGAAAATGATTGCAATCATTACAAATTCTTTGGTAGATTATCTTTCATTTAATGTTGTCCCTTTCATGGAAAACCACAAAAAGAATTGTCCATAAAGCCGAAATTGATATAATTTACACACCAAACAAACAAAAGGGGGTGTGGTACAAAAATATTGCACGTTTGAAAAATCATGTTAAGCTTCTCTAATTTGTGCAATTAACAGCACCTTACTCACCTGTGGCACCTAACCAGGGTTGTATTGAGCAATAACTAAATCAAACTTGTAGCCGAGTCGACATGGATTAAAGTTGAATCAACTCTTCCTGTGTCCTTGTGTGTACACATTTGAGTCATGGAGAGAAAGAAGAAGACCAAAGAACTATTGAGGACTTGAGAATCCAAATTGTATGAAGGCTATGAGAAATCTCAATGGCTAACATATCCACCTCCAAAGACCCTGAATGTTCCTGTGTCTACGTGCGCTAATGGTCATCAAAGACAAGTTTAAAAAGCCATGGCACGTGGCTAACCTCCCTAGATGTAAAGCCCATGGCACTGTGGCTAACCCTCCCTATATTGACGGAGCCCATGGCACTGTGGACATAACCCTCCCTAGCTGTGGAAAGGAGCCCATGGCATCTGTGAGCATAACCTCCCTAGATGTGACAGAAAAGAAAAATTACTGAGAGATTTCAAACGCAAGATTGTGCGGATGGTGGATAAAGGACCTCGACTAACATCCCAAACAAGTTCACAGCTGCCCTGTGCGAGCTCTGAGGGTACAGCAGTCGTCAACCCGTACTAATCCGTCGGCCGTCTGAGCGAGGAAAAGGGACTGTATGGTAGGATAACCAGGAAGACCCCACTTCCTTACCCCGAGACATAAAAAAAGCGCAGTGGAGTTTGCCAAAACTTACCTGAGAGCCTAAAACGTTTTGGAAGAATGTTCTCTGGGTCAGATTAGACAAAAGTAGAGCTTTTTGGGAAAGGCATCAACATAGAGTTCTTACCAGTAAAAAAAAAGGCATTCAAAGAACATAACCACAGTCCCTACAGTCAAACATGGCGGAGGCTTCCCCTGAATGTAATGGGTACTCATTGCTGCCTCTGGCATGACTGCTTAGACCGTGTGCATGGCATTATGAAGCACTAACCAACAAATTTTTAAGCATAAATGTGGGGCCCCAGTTTTTGGGGGGTGAAAAGCTGGGTCTCCTCAGAGGTCTATGGGTCACTTCCAGCAGTGACATAGATCCAAAAACCACACTTTAAAAAGCACTAGAAAATAGTTTGAGAGAAAGCACTGGAGACATTCTAAAGTGGACACAATGAGTCCAGACCTGAATCCCATTGATACCGCGTGTGAGAGATCTCATAAATGAGCGTTTCTTGAGAAGGCACCCCTTCAAACTCAGGGACGAGAGAGAGCGTCAGTTTTGCCAAAGAAGAATAGGTCACTAAAATTCTAGCAGAGCATTGATAAGAAACACTCATTGATGTTACCGCACTAAGAATGGTTGTTTCGCCAGTTTATTTGCCCCTAAAGGTTGTGCTACCGATAAGTATTAAGGCTGAGGGTGCCAATACATTTTGTCGACCCCATTTTTGAAGTTTTTGTGTGAAGATGATCAATGATATTGATTTTTGTATCATTCTCTATTGTGCTTTTTCATTCAGCAACAAAATAAATGGAATATATTAATACCAACAGAAATTTGTGATTGCAATCCATTTTCAGGAGAAAACTGAGTATATATCTGACAGAATTGCAGGGTGTGCCAATACTTTTGGCCACCATGTAGATAGTTTTTCTGTGTAAAATATTTATAACTGAACTTAGTATTAAAATCCCTTTTCATTTAGGCTTTGGTCCGAGCAGGTGGTCTTAATCAAGAGACTGACAGACTGTATTAGCTACTTGCATAAAGTGTAGTCCGTTATGGAATAGAAACCACCCACTGGACTCATGAGCCTGGATAAGCAGAGATTTTATTGAATAAATTACTGAATCTTTTCCCACAACTATATATATCTATAGATTGCTCACTTCCCCTAGTTCTCTAACTAACAAAATGTTTTCAAATTAGATTGCATGTTTAACATGACCGTTTCCTTTTAGGAAATGGTAGCGAGATTCATTTCCATAAGCCTCTACATGATGAAAACACTGTCTGCTTAAAATTTATCTCATCTAGGTAATGATCTATGAGCTGAATACAGTCAAAGTCTTGTGTAGCTCGGAGAGCATTGCCTAAAGGCTGATAGCAATAATATCTGATAAACGTGAGAGTAGGAACTAAATCCACAATCAACCATAATTCAGAGTTTACACAGAATTTCACTGGTCCTGAAATCTGCATGAAAACCAAAGCAATCGCCTCCCATTGAAGGTCAATTAGAAACCTAATGGCATCATGCAGATGTCCGTATTTTTTCCACACTTGAATTTTTAGTGAAAACGCTTTTGAAAGTAAATAACATGTTGTATTTATTTTCACAGATTTTACATATGAAAAACTGATTTTAGCCTCACTGAATGCAGATACAAGCCACGGAACATGAAACTTTAGAAGCATGTTGAACTTAGAAAAATACAAATTGACACATGAGCAATACTCTAAGTATAAAATAGTTTTAAAAATGCGTGAACTATTAAAAAAATATATATATTAGTGTCGTAGAAAACGTTTAATTTTATACTAAAAAGTGTTGTGTAACTCAAAAACTGGAAACCGCCATTACAGAAGCATAAACCGATAAACAAAGAATTTGGACTTGTTATGCCTGCTCTGGGCCAGTTTAGTTCCTATTTTTTTTGTTTTTCTTATTAGTGTTAGGGACTCGCAAGATACATGAGTGCTCATAGACTGCCTTTTTGCGAACTTCATTGCGTATTTGGGGCCACCATCTTACCAACTAATAACTCAAATTTTAACATTTTATCCACAGTATGGTCCATTTTTTATCCTTGCCCCAACAGTGTTGGTGAGCTAAGGTACTATGTTTTGTGCATTGGAAAACCCAGAAGTGCCAGGGCACCCCGCCAAATCTGTTAGTATCGGCTCACTAAGAGGCTGTAAGCCAGACATGGTGCACCACACATTTGCACCCTTAATAGTATTGCTTAGAATTGTAAATACCAGCAGCCACCCACCCTTATGCCCTGAGGATGTTGATGGTTTGTTTAATGGGTAATTGTTTGCAATGTTGCAAGTCTCTCCATGGGCATTATACTGTGGTTTATTTCTGCATGCTGGTGTTGAACAGTACCAAAGTAGAATTGCTGTCTGTTATCATTTAATTTGTTATTCAGGCACATCAGCTGCACCTGTCAGCTTTTTTTTCCCAGGAGCATATAAGGCTAGAGAATGCCTGCTCTGGGCCCATTTAGTCCAGCCATTGAGCTGTGAACAAGCCCACATGGTGTGTTTGTCTGTGTAGTGCTTATCAATGATTATCTCCCATCTAAAGACAAAAAACTTCTCTATCGTGTGACTACGCTCTTAAGAGCAGATTGCAAGTTTCTTAAAAAGGTTTTTAATACAAAAATTATATGCTGTGATTGAACATCCAACTGTGTCTAAATTGGGTCTTTTAAAGTACAATAAGATAAAACAATTAGAATTTCAGTGCTAAAATTCCTCAACCCCATACTGAAATAGATGTTTTTGGCACCTGCTTTTTCTTTAATCTTCTACTTCCTAAGAGCCATAAACCTCTTAATTTTCTGTCAACATAGCCGTAAGTGAAGATTTCCCTTTTTTAGGGGCAAGTTCTATTTTTATTGGTACTTAGTTAAAGCAGAAATAAAAAGAAATTTGTAGGAGTAGCATGGGATATCAAACATTTAGTAATGTAAGTAATGTACTTTGCGTTTTTCTAAGTCGTGCACTGGTGGTAGTAATAAACAATATAATTAATCAATTTTTCTTATTCAAAAAGGCTTAATCATGGAAAGCAAAACATAAAGTACAATTTCTTCCTTAACACTATCATCATATAAACATCTACATTGTACCACAATGTTACATCTATAACACAATTAATAGCAAAACATCCAACTCTATATTCAGCTGATTCCTCCCCCAGAGACAAAACCCTTCTTAATCCTAAACGTGAGTAAATCCTTCCCCAAGATCGGGGGTATGTGGTGCATAGCCAGGTTATCAGATAGATGTTTCCCATATTGAGGGATTTGACATATTAATTTATGTGTAGAATTATGTGCTCTATTATTGTGGATATTGCCGTAGGAAGGCACCGCGTGCTACCTTAGTGAATATGTATAACGAAACAAGTAGTGAAATTAATACCATATAAACTACAGGTCGAACCTTTAACCAAGAGAGAGTTTAGGATGCACACAGCTTGAGTCTATCCTTGTCCCAAAGGAATATAGGGATGCCCCAATTGACATAAAATGGAAAAGAAAACGGTCACCTATCACTGGCTACTGAGACCATACTATTTCCTGCCCACCGAACAATCTCCGACGGCAGGAGCACGTGTCGTCTATGTAGCTACAAGGCTTGGGTCCCGAGTTTTGTTGAACATCCAGCCAGCTCGACCAAGTGTCCACAAATTTACGTGGGACTCGATTGTAGATTGGTCCCGTATTATCTTCCATACGCTGATAGAGGAGAGCTCGGTGAACCAAGCAGAATATGGAGGGAGTCTCCGCTCGACCTCCACATACGTGTGGGACTTAGAGCCCAAGCGCAACTGAGCATAAAGATGATAAGTGCCCCTAAGAGGCATGCAAGGGTAGAGGGATAATTTGGCAGAGCACCACTGCGGGCTCATTCTGAGAAGCCTAATCCCTGTGATAGAGGTCTATGACAACCGTAGTACCCCAGACCAACAGGCCACGCCACTGTTGGGCATATCCCCACCAAATGTGGGACATCGTCCCCTCGGGCCCTTCCCGCATCTCCAGCAGGTACTGAGGCGCCTGAGGGTAAATGCAGCCAGCAGCGTACGCACCCTGTACCAGCCCGCCAGATAACACATTGAATTGTAGCTCTTGCATGTCACAAGCCACAATGGATTTGCTATGTTTAGGATACTTGATTTCTGCCAGTCGTTCGGCCTCAGAAATTGATATCTCCCCAGCTCTCTTCTCCCAACTCATCTGATATGTTGGTCTAAAGTCAGATAATGATGGAAATGATCAGGTCCCATATTATTTTAGAGACTAGATGTCCTCCAGAGGGGATTTTGTCCGTGCAAACCTCTCAACAGGGAGTCAGCGTGTCTGTGAAAGGTCTAGGGTACATTCTTCTGGGTAGCCGTAATAATGAGAAAATCAGCATGAGCCAAACCATTCAGAGCCATGATTTGGCAAGTGTCATTTATTTTCTGTCCTTTCCCTTCCCTCAGTTCCCTGGGCAGCAAGCACATCCAGCAAACCAGCACGCGTCCTCCTATAGGACCCATCTGGGCAGCGGAACATGCGACAGAGTCAAACCCAGCCGGTTATACTGTCACCAAGGAGTCACAAGGGTGGCCAACCAGTCAGAACAGGCCACGACATCCCGACTGAGATCGCTAGGCTTTGGATAGTCTAGATGGTCTGGTTACCCAGGGGACGCTTGAGTAAACGGAAGCTTATGGGAGCGAGGATGCTGGTAGCCAAGGACGGAGCCCTTAGGAGTGGAGCGCCACAGTGCATACTTTCCTCCAAGCGCACCCACACGTTTAGTGGAGTGACACTGGTGAAGGATCTACAGCCTGCAAGATACCGCGACAAGTCCGCCAATATAAGTATGCTTTTATGTCCGGCAAAGCTAGCCCACACAAACCTTGCACTATCCCTTTATGAGAAATTCGTTTGGCAATTCTTGCTTTTCTACCCGCCAATATAGAGTGCCTCAGCCATGCTTCGTCCACTGATTTGAAAACGATTGAGGCAGGAAGTACGGTACGCTGTAGGAGATACAGGACGACGGGGAAGGACGTCATTTTAAATTATGCTTATATCCTTTCCTCACTCCAGGAAAATCCTTAACAGGTCCATCTCATTATGATCTGCGGAAATATAAGGTTCATACAGGGGTGTAAATTAACACGCTCATAGCGCCTCCTGAGAGGTCCAGCAGTAACAAAAACCACCCAGATATTTAACAGAGGCACGAACTTGGACCATGCACACAATGGGAAGCTCTTTTCAACCTGGCTGACCAGATGATTTTTCCATGTTTATGCCCATTCAGTACAATTTGGCAAAATAGATTTTGAAATTAGAACAAATGCACCAAACACTAAGACACTCAGCAGGTTAGGCAGGGAGACAAGCGCCTGGGGTTAATGTTATAGCAAGAGGTCCAGCTGCATTATCACAAATTTAAACGTGTGAACTCCCTACTTGTATACCCTTGGATGTCAGGATTAAGCCGTATTTCCTGCAGTGAGGTTTTCCATCCACAATGACAAATAATATGGGGTAGAAAGGGGCATCCCTGTCTATTGCCATTGCTTATCGAGAACAGGAGCGGATAAGGTCCGTTGAATCGGATTTGGGGCACAGGGTTTTGTTGATATAAAGCCGCGATCCTTTCTAAGAATCAGCATGGGTACCAGAACCCACTTGTTTTCAGGCCGCTTGCAGAAAAGACCAATCAATTCTGTCAAAAACGCTTTCTCAACGTCAAGAGAAAGCATACATCCATTATCTTCTTCTCCCTCATATACTGCAACACATTAGAGAAAGTTTTTAGTGTGTTATCACGTGCTTCCGCAGCTGGGAACAAAACCACTTGATCTGGGTCCACGAGATCTTGTAATATGGTGTTCTATCTCATTGCTAAAAGTTTCGCGGCCTATTACTTTCGCCGCATCTATATTTAGCAAGGAATAATGGGTCTATGCTAGCCGCATGGAGAGGGGGTCCTTCCCTTCTTTTGGATTACTTTTATAATACCTAAAAGAAAGTCGTGGCGAAGGATTATTATAGAGGGAGAAGGAGTTAACATGAATCTAAAAATGCTGGGCCCACTAGTTTCTATCTCTGAGTGATTGAATATAATTTAGTGGTGTAAACCGTCTGGACCCCGGCTCTTTCCGATGGAAGGATGCAATGGCTGTCTGTAATTCCTCATCGCGAGAATGGCGCGCTTCACAGCCAATCTTTACCGGAACTAGTGTAGGGGAGCGCCGTTTTTTTCAGATAGTCATCTAATTTGTTCGGGCTTGACAACAAGGTGGGTTTGGGCAGGTTATACAAGTCCGTGAAAGAATGCACGGACTGCCCTCCAGGATATCCGAGGTTAGGTGTGACAACACTTTCGCCTTTTTTATCTTAATCGAGAGACGAATAACAAAGACGCCATCAAACTTATTCCCTCAGTGGCCCTGCCAGGCACCACCTGGTTATTGTTGCTCAATTCATAGAAGCAAGAATGTGCACATAACTTTTGCATAATCGTTTGTTTTTCTGTTCAAGCACTCTGCGGACCTCATGTTTAACCTGAAGCAGTTCCCTATAAACCTCCTCATTCCCTGTTCGCTTATGCTCCGATTCCAGCGCATGCAGCCGGTTTAACAGTGTCCAAGTGAGCCGCTGCCTCTTCTTTCAATCTCGAACCATGCTTTATAAGCACACCTCGGAGCACACACTTTAGAGATTCCCACTTAAAGTGCGGAAGGGTATCATCGTTCGCATGGTCTTCCACAAAGTACCGAACAGATTGCTTAAGATCAGAGATACACAGAGAGTCATTGAGCAGCGTCTCGTTCAGTCTCCATGAAAAAGATTTGCTCATGGCATTGGGTAAATGTAGCAAGCAGTGTACCTCCGCGTGATCTGAATGCAAGATATCGTCAATAGATGATCTCTTGGCTCTTGGGGAGGAGGGGATGTTGTAGGAATATATAGTCTATACGACTATATACTTTGTGTGGTGGGGAGTAATACGTGTAGTCTCTAGTCTCGGGATTCATAAGACGGCAAACGTCAAACAGCTGCATCTCATGCAAAATTTTTTGATCTTGTTGAGCTTATTAAGAGGAACCGTGGAATGGCCAGAGGAAGTATCTAGCACAGGTAGTAGCGCTATATTAAAGTCCCCACAGAGGATTATCTCCCCCTGTGCAAAAAGTGGCCCTGATTTGGAGCATATATGTTCGCAATTGTATAGGGGGCACCTTGTAAGGTACATCTTTTTTTTTTAACATTATTTTTATTAACGTTTTAAAAGTAATAAGTACAAACAATAGCCCCCAACGTGGGGGACAATAAAGGAAAATCTGGGGAGGGAAAGGGAAAGGGGGGAGGGGAGGGTAGGAAGCGGGTGGGAGAGGATGTGCATAATAAATGTAGACAAGCATATATCACCTTCAAATATGCAATTCTGAACAAAGGAAGAGAAATTACAATTGTCCATTGTAAGATGTCATTAGCGGCAGATAGGTCATAGAACAGAATGACGAAACGTAAACCTATGTAGGGCAAAAGCCACAAAACAGCACCAAAATCGGGCTTAGGCCCGAATGGTTCCTCTCCAAAGGGTTTAGCTTGCTCAAGTATGGAGTCTAGAGCATCCTAGCAAGAGAAAAGAGAAGGAGGGGGAGGGAGGAGAAAAAAAAAAAAAAAAAAAAAGGAGAAAGGGGGGCGAAGGGAGGGAAAGTATCCAGGGGTGCGCAGGCCCCCCCACCAATAAAGGCGAATGGAGTAGTGACTGTAAGGTACATCTTATAAATATGTATCTCGCTTCAGGGTCCGTCTTGATGTCTATAATTTCATGTGGGAGGGATTTATGAAAAAGAACCGCTACCCCTTTTATTTTAGCATCCACGCTACTTCAATGGCACCAGACAGGGAAATATTTGTTTTTTAGGGCGGGCAGATGATTCAAACTAAAATGTGTCTCCTGCAAGCATAAAATGTGTGACCTACTTTTATGCATTTCGTACAATATCCGGGACCGTTTTTCTGGAACGTTAAACCCCTTCACATTGAAGGAGGTGATCTTTATCGATGTCATGGTACATCAAACAAGAAACATTGCAAAATCTCTGAAGGGGACCCCATCCTTTTCGGACCCTCTCTCGGTCGACTGTAACCAAACCATGTAACCCAGAGAACTTGGGAGGCTCCAACACCGGAGTCTCCAGGTAACTCCAACAGCACTACTTCTAAATTTTGCAGCGTCCTAGCTGCGAAGGGCCAGCTCCGGGCGCTGTGCCCCAAACCTATGTGGGGGTCATGTCTGATCACATGCATAGAAAGTGCAACACACATCTGGAAAAACATCCTATCATATCGTAGAAGAGTTTTCATAGTATACAGTCTTAACTACCACTAATCGGCATCCCTGGGCATCAGTCGTTGCTGTAGTCATGAGAACCATGACGTGCAGGCGCTGATAGGGGTAAGATGTTTCCGAAAAGCTGGAACAGGTGCCCGTGTCTTGGGAAAACACAGTGGAACCAAAACAGAAGGGAGGGGGAAAGAAGAAAAAAAAAAAGGGGCGGGGGGTAGAGGGCTGGGAAAGAGGAAGGGGAATGAGGAAGGAAGAGAGAGAGGGGAAAAGATAGAAACAGTTGGGCACCATTGTGTTATGGGGTCCAATGAATCTGAATAAGTGATTTCACATAACCTTTGAGCAGTTAGTGTGGAAGCAAAGGGGAGCACCCCCCAAGTCACTTATCTGGCAGGTTAGGCCGCAACATGCCCCTTACGTCCTCCCGACTTGTCGCTCTCCTCGGGGGGCTGCGGTCTCTCTGTGGCAGTGGTGACCTCTGGGAGCCCTGTCGGCGGAAAGATGACTGCGAACCGCCAGTGTAACTGGAAGTGGAAGAGACAAACATAGCTGACCAGTCTGGCAGTGGAACAGGGGGCAGATCCAGGGCCACCAGAAAGTGCGGCAAGTCAGTGGGGGACCGGATCACCAGCAGTTCCTCCCCCCTGCGGACCTGTAGGGCAAATGGGAAGCCCCATCTGTAGGGGATACCGTGAGACTATAACATCGCCAACAATGGTTTCAGCGTCGACCGGAGCTGAAGTGTGCGCCTGGAGAGATCCGGGAAGAGGGCAACTCTGACCCCCTCAAAGGTGATTGACGTGGACCGTCTCGCTCTTTGCATTATCTTTTTTTTTAAAGGGGAAAAATTTAAATAAATTTTCTGCAGATAAAACACGGGGGTTTTTGTCTTTATCAAGGTGGTGGGTGCAAGGACGGTTTTGCTCTTTTCAACTTCGTGGGCGCTGAAGTTATCGTGCCTAATGGGAATTGTTGAATAGTTTAGTGGAGGGAAATTTGGTAAATCCTGCGTTTTGATGGATTTTCAGGGGGGGGCCCCGGATGCGGATGTTATTCCCCCCTGCTTCGGGTTTTCAAAGATCATCCAAGTCCCAAAATTTAAAATTTTTGGTTGGATTTTTTTCTGCGCTTTCAAATTGGGCCTGCATGTCCGCCAATTTTGATTTTTACTCTCTCCTGTTTTTCCCCAAAAACCCATTTTGATTTTCCTGTTGCAGCAAAAAAAACGTCCTGCTTAACAGGTTGAAAAAACTCTGCTCCAGGCAGTTTTAAAGGGCCCTGAGCTAGGCAACGGGATCGTTTTTTGGGCCAAAATAGTAATGACAAAAGGGGCCTGCATTTCCGGATGTTTTTTGAGGGCCTCATGGCTTTTGGGCTGGTAAGCGTGTGAGATCTTGAGAGGGTGAGGCATTTTTTTGGGGGCCCCCCGGGGAAGGGGAACCTTTTGTGGGGGGGTTTGGGGGCGGGGGCCCCTTTGGAAAAAGGACCAGTTTTTGTGAGGGGGGTTTTGCACCCCAGGCACCCTAGGGGGTGTCCCTTTCCAGGGCTCTGAGAGCAGAAAAAATGGGGGGCCTTAAATGGCTTTTTCCCCGTCATTTGGGCCCCCAATGGGCTCTGCAATGTGGCCTGTGGGCTTCCCCTTTCCCCTTCCATAGGTCCTCCTAAACGGGTTTGGTGCGGGTTTGGTGAGGGGGCCCTTGCCCCCCTTATCTGTGGGTGTCGTGGGGGGGGCACCCCTGAGGCCTGCTTTGATCCCCGCCATCCTGACCTTCATTTGCCCTGCTAGATTACCGGGGGGCCCAAAGGACCGGGATCCCCCCACCTGCCCCCACCCCCTTTTGCCGCGGGGCCCGTGGGGCCGGGGGGCCCGAAGGGTCTGTGGAGGGGGGGGCCCGTGTAAAACAGGGGGCCTCCGCCGCGGGTTCCAGCGCTCACCTCGTTCCTTTCCGTGGACGCCGGTAAGTGTCGGCGTCTCCCCTTTTTTCCCGGGCCGGCTTAGTCTGAGTCCACCAAAACTCGGGGGCGGGGTTTTAACTGCTTTTGGGTTTCCTTCTCCCGTGCTGACCGCCGTTGCGCCTCCCCCTCCCCTCGCAGGGGGAAAGCCCCGGGCCTCCTACTCCCCCCAAAGAGGGGCCCCCCGCTTTTTGTTTGAAACGGTCCTCGGAGCCGGCTCTCAAGCTCCCGGGGGCGCAAAACAGTTCGAAAATTGGCAAAATCGGCCTCATTTTGGGTTGGTTGCAGCGTACCCCGGGGTTTCTGTTCTTTTGGGGACCCCAAAATTTCCCGGGTTTTAACCCCTTTTTTTTAGCCCGGAGCTTTTTCCCAACAAGTCCTGCTCACTGAAAACAAACCACGCCCCCCAAGCATTACTTTTCTAAATGCGCTATGTGTGTGACCATCCTTCAGCCCCAGCAAATTTATATTTTCCATGCCATTTTTTTGGCCAAAAAAGTGTCACAGGCGTTTTTAACTTTTTTTTCCCCAGGGCACTTTTTGATGCTTTTTTTTGCAGTAAAGTGTGTATAGGTTAATGTATTTTTTTATGTGTTTCTTTCTGGTGTTTTTTTTCACAAATTATGTGATCCAACACACAATGTGCAATGTGCAAAAATGCCACAAAAAATAGATAAAAAATGCAGAACAAAATAGGACTTTGTCACGTACACACTCACCAGCACGTGACTGGGGGCCACTGTAATGGGGTCGATTTATTTCCACTTGCACTCCCTCCAAAACCCGGGAGCAAAACAAGCATAAATCACACCCCCAAGACCCGTTTCCAAACACCCAAAGTTATCCCTGCCAACCCCCCTTTTCCTTTAATACTCAAAAGAAAAATAAATCAGAGGCCCAAAAGGGCCTTTATTTTCAAAATAAATTTAAAAAACCCTTTTAAAAACCCTTTCCGGGTCAACCCCACTGCTCTCCAGCAGCTACCATAAAAAACACTTTTCAAGGGAAAAGGGGTCCGGGGCAGCGACAAGAACTTTAAACTTATTTCTTGTAACTTTTTAATAAGAGGATAGATACATTTCTTACATAAACAAAAAAACAATAACAATTTCTAAGACATATGGGAACAAAAAAGTTATAAAAAAAAAAGGGATAAACTTTTGGCCCTTTTCAAATTACAATTTCCCTTTTTCTTCCGGATCCCGGGGTTTGGGGTTTTTTGAAAGATGGAAAACCAGCTCAATCAAAAAATTGGGAAACCCCAGGGTATGAACACGATTTGAGTTGGCCCTGTTGTTTTATAGGCCCAAATCTCTGTCCAGGTTTTTTCCCCCCCTTCTCATAAATTTCAGCTGCTCTTTTTTCTGGCTGAAAAAATTTTAAAGGGTGGGTGGACACTTGATGTTTAAGAGGGGTTTTGTTTTTCTATCCCCACTAGATGGAAAACACGGACTGCGCTTTGCTGTGGACAGATCACTGACCTCTGCACGTTTTTGGGCCCAATCGTTTTAAAAGTTGGGGGCCGGGGGGGCCCTAGGCCACATCTTTGGACTTTTTCGGATTTGGGGGTTGTTTTAAAAGTTATGAGTCGTAAAATTGTCATCAATTTAGTGCTTATCAGATATGCACTGGGTTGTAACCACACGGGGTAATATACTTGTCCAAAATGACTTCCTGTGAAGTTTCACAATCACAGGCTACACATTCCATTCCCAAAGGGGGCTGGTATTCTGAGCTACAGGAATTGTAGACTCGCAATCTAAGAAATGGTTTAATGACAATACAGAATACATATCATTTTCAGTGTACTACATTACAGACTTTAAGAAGCAAAATGCCACAAACTGCCTAAGAAACACCACAATTACAGCATGTTGCATTTTGAAAAATACAACTGACCAAAAGAGTGTACATAGGGCGACATGTATGAATGTTGGCGCTGACAGGCCAGTTCTAAATAGCTTTAAGGCAGTGCAGAATGCGGCAGAATGTATGAACCTGTTCTTCTGCAGGTCATACATACAGGGCAGTGTAGAGCCAATACCACAAGTCTGGCTCAGACACCACCTTTACCCTGGCCTGGCTGTTCTTCTGCAGGTCATACATACAGGGCAGTGTAGAGCCAATACCACAAGTCTGGCTCAGGCACCACCTTTACCCTGGTCTGGCTGTTCTTCTGCAGGTCATACATACAGGGCAGTGTAGAGCCAATACCACAAGTCTGGCTCAGGCACCACCTTTACCCTGGTCTGGCTGTTCTTCTGCAGGTCATCAATACAGGGCAGTGTAGAGCCAATACCACAAGTCTGGCTCAGGCACCACCTTTACCCTGGTCTGGCTGTTCTTTTTCAGGTCATACATACAGCGCAGTGTAGTGCCAATACCACAAGTCTGGCTCAGGCACCACCTTTACCCTGGTCGACTGTTCTCTGCAGGTCATTACATACAGGGCAGTGTAGTGCCAATACCACAAGTCTGGCTCGGCACCACCTTTACCCTGGTCTGCTGTTCTTCTGCATGTTATACATACAGACAGTGTAAGCCCTACCACAAGTCTGGCTCAGGCACCACCTTTACCCTGGTCGGCTGTTCTTCTGCAGGTCATACATACAGGGCAGTGTAGAACCAATACACAAGTCTTGCTCAGACACCACCTTGACCCTGGTCTGTTCTTCTGCAGGTCATACATACAGGGCAGTGTAGAGCCAATACCACAAGTCTGGCTCAGGCACCACCTTTACCCTGGTCTGGCAGTTCTATCTATTCTGTGCATAGATTTGGCATCAAAGAATCATAAATGTGTTTACTTCTACGAATGGGATGCGACACACCCGGAACGCCCGTAATCTTTGTCGCACCAGCGCTTATCTTGCCAAAGCTTGGAGTGTGACTGGTCAAACATCTATAGAACAAGCTTTTTGATGCCAGAAAATTGGCGCAGCCCCTTTCATACACGTCGCCCTAAAAGTGTTAAAAAAATGCCACAAAGAAATAGCAATGTCTGTAGTGCATTTCAGATTTTCCTGTTGACTTCCATTTAAGGCTAGGTTCACATCAGGTTTGACCACACCGCAAAACCTTTGTCATAACGTACATGCTAAGCTTATCCCGAATGTTCACTGTTTTGAACATACGTTTGATGTCCGTTTTGCTTTCTTCTCTTTTTTTTTTTTTATTAGCCTCTCTATTGGCTGTCCCTCGTTTTCTCTGCAATTTTATTGGCAGGTTTGTTTATATTTAAGTGACGGGTACAATCGTGGGCACGAACACTAGTATACATTCTCCATTGACATACACTTTTTTTTAAAAAGTACACTGTAACATGTACATTGTTGTAATCCAAAGTAACAGACCAGCTCCATATCCATAGAGGAGTATAAAAAGTTAAACTTTATTCCACATTGATAAAAATAGCATGATCCAAAAGTATCTCCATTTCATGTGAGGACAGCCAGCAATAGTAATTTTACTTAACATCAGGCAGATGAAGCGCGGGTGTACAAGTCGACGCGTTTCGGGAGTGTCCTCTCCCTTAGTCGTGGCCTGTACATTGTTGTACAACTTGAAAAAGCGCAGCACCCTGAGTCTTCCATCTGTCAAAATAAAGGATACTTGATGTAAGGTCATGAAACCGATCCCAGAGACATATACTGTGGCGATAAGTCCAGCCATGGAAGGCAATGGATACGTTAAGGTTATTTTGACACGGCTTATTGCTGCACGTATAGTATGTGCCGCAATAAGCCGTGTGTTTTGAAACCACGTGATCAGCCCGTAATTCCGAAGCACGGGAGTGGGGTGGGCGGCTGGGTGACCAAGAGCTATCGTAGCTTGAAACGCGTTACCTAGTTTTTATCTTTTACACCACTTTTGTACTGCTGCATCACATTTCTGGATTAAATAAAGTTTACTCTATTCAGAGAGTGCCGGGTATGGATGTCATCTGCATCATTGCCGTAAGGCGCATTCAGAGACACCTGCTGCATTATTTGATACTGGATCTTTTGTTCTTGACTTCAGTTGTTTGTGTATATTTAATTGATTCGTAGATACACTCGATGATTACTAATGTAATGTTTGAGATCTACCTTTAACTCTCAGACTACAATTAATTTGTATTTGTATAAGATAATTAGATTGTTATATTTGTCTTTCTTAGAAAATGAAAATCACAAGGCATTATGGGGAAAAAGGGGTTAGAGAGCCCACAGCGCCCTCTGTTGGATTAACAAATCCTCAATTTGCTTTTTACCTACTAGGGGCTTGAGAAAGCAAAAAGGATTTTAGCCAAGCCAGTATCTCTCATCTGCAGACAACGCTGTTTTGGGATTTTTGTCCCTCATCAGTGCAGAGCGATACTGGCTGGCTGTGTGGGAGGCATTGAGTGGCTCAGAAAGGGGAAGATCTCTCCTTGGGCTTCTCAGCCCCTTTCCCATAATGCCTTGTGATATGCAGATGCTTAGTAGAGGGCGAAAAGGCAATACATAACTCTACAAGCCGTTCGTTTGCTGCTCTCCTCAAGGAGAGATCTTCCCCTTTCTGAGCCACTCAATGCCTCCCACACAGCTGTGAGGTGTGTAACAGTTTTATTGCAGTTATCTTTACCTGGGAAAGTAGTGTGAGTGTACTATAGCGTCTTAGGTATAGTAGTAATAGGAATGTTAGTTTTAGTGGCTATAGATTAACATTGAAGTTGTGTACAGTTAGTCTACCCAGATACAGCGATGTCACACTGCCCAGCCAATAGGGAGCTAGACCTCTGTGGAGCAGAAGGGGGGGTTAGCTGCAAGTTGCGGGGGATTCAAAGTTATCGAGGGAGAAATGTAGTTTTTAGAGTCAGTCTGTTGGAGATTCTGCTGGAGTCTGCACAGGGGAGGCAGATAGGAGCCAGACACCCCATTCCGGCTGATATTCCTGGAAAGGAAAGGAGAAGGCTAGGAAGCCTTAAAGGACTTTGTATATGGTTCAGTGTTTGTCAGCAAGCAAGCCGGGCTGTAGCCGGGGCCGAAACCTGTCTTCCGGCTGCAGCGTATAGGAGAAGGGGCCACAAGGGTCCTCAAAGGCGGCAGTCGGAGTAGCCAACCTGGACGGAGTGGAAGAGCCACTTATGCAAGTCGGGTTAAAACAGCAGTGAGGTAGGCATGGAGGATAGCCCCCTCGGGTACTGCGGGGCGTGTGAGTGAATGCTGCAAGAGCTGCATGAATCTCTATACGAGCGACAAGAGTGTTCTGCATTCGTCGTTGTTGGAAGACAAGGAAAGTAAAGCCACAGTTCTCCAGGTCAGCAGTTGTCTTGTCTTGTTATTTATACGCCGGTACACCTCACTGCAGTGAGTCCCACATCGTCTCTCCCTACAATACAAAAAAACCTAAAGGAGTGGCATCCACAATTCTTACACACCCAGCCAGTATCGCTCTGCTCTGCACTGATGAGGGACAAAAATCCCGAAACAGCGTTGTCTGCAGATGAGAGTGTTATGGGTGTCCCTGCAACCCCCATGTCGGGTTGCAGGCACACCCGCAACGCCGCAGCATCACCTGCTGCGGCCGGTGCCGCAGCCCAGCGCTCGGGCTGCGGACACCCATGGCTTTATCCCT